>VXBX01001698.1:2256815-2296868 GCA_013400415.1 Scytalopus superciliaris | reverse complement strand
GGCCGCCCGCCGCCATCTTGGGCGGCCGAGGCGCGGGGTGCGTGTCCCGGCGTGCCCCGCGCGCGCCTCTCCCGGCGTGCCCCGCGCGGCCGCCTGAGGAGGGGAGGCCCCGGGATACACCGGGAATACCGGGAATGCACCGGGGACAGCGGGAGTGCACAGGGGATGCACCGGGAATACACTGGGGATACACCGGGAATACACCGGGGACATACGGGGAATACACCGGCGATATAGCGGGAACACACCGGGAATACCGGAGACATACCGGGAGTGCACAGGGAATGCACCGGGAACATAGGGGGAATACACCGAGGACATAGGGGGAATACACCGGGAATACCGGAGACATACCGGGAATACACAGGAAATGCACCGGGAACATACTGGGAATACAGGGAACACGCCAGGCACACACCAGGAGTACAGGGCCCCAGGCACACCCACCCCAGGCCTGGCTCCCATGGCTGTGGGGCCTTCCAGGTGCCCCTTCCCAGGAGCCTCTCCCTGGCAGCGCTGTGGGAATGGGTGTCCTGCCCCTCACACCCGGAGCCACCGGAGCGCAGAGAAACCCTGGGGTGACCCATGGAGGTGATGGAGCTCCGGGAACCCACCGTGTCCCTGCGCACCTTCCAGGGTCAGTGTGGGCACAGCCATGCCTCACACCCGCAAGGGAATGTTTGCGTGGCCCACAGACCCTGCTGGGTCGGATCCCCGAGCTGGCACACCAAGGCACAGCCCGCCAAGGGCACAACAGCCATGCAGAGTGTGGCCTCCCTGTGCTTATCAACACGGCCAAGCGACTGTGTCCATCAGAGTCCTCCCCTCAGTCTGCCGTTTGAATCCCGCTGGTCCGGGGCCCTCGGAGTGCCAGGGACAGAAGTGCTCACCCAGGGGCTCTGCACAACACCAGAGATGCCCTGGCAGGGAACCTGCAGCTCCAGGACAGCGAGCCCGCGGCTGTCTGAGATGCTGACCCCAGGCAAGAGGTAACTGCACGTGTGAAATTGTCTAGAGAGCAAAAACTCTGTAGGAAACTCCAAGGGACACTGGAAATGTCGTAATCAAAAGCTGTACAGTCTTATCTGTCACTCCTGCGAGCAGGAAGGGAGGTTACTAATGTACCAGTTGTGTAATGGGTCTTTGGGTACCCAGGGCACCTCAGGGTGCTGCTGTCACTGCCACCTGGAGTCCTGTCTTGCTCTTACCTGAGTTATTTTATACCACAGTGGACAACAGAGGGCTGTGCAAACCCCACACTCAATGCAGGGCAAGTTTTTGACTTATTTTTTTTTTTAATTGACTAGATTCCAAGTTTTAGATCCATTTAAAGCTTGAAAACTTCTCACCTAGAGACAACGATGTTGCACACATTCCCAAATGCGCTGGCGATGTGCAACATGGACTAAAAGTGAAGGGCAATTCAGTTTCAATATAGTGATTTCTTCAATGTATTGAAAGTTTTGAGTGAAGAATTTCTTTGTGGAAAGGGTGGTCAGGCATTAGAAGGGGCTGACCAGGGAGGTGGTGGAATTCCCATCCCTGGAGGTGTTCAAGGCACTCAGTGCTCTGGGCTGGGTGACAAGGTGGTGGATGGTTGGTTACAGGTTGGACTCAATGATCTGGGAAGACTGTTCCAACCTTTATGATTCTATGATTAATATAATTAATTAATGATGAGACAAAGAGTTGGACAAGTCAGTAGGCCACATTTCCAGTGAGGAGCCAACGCAGTGTGGATCTGACCCCCTTGTTAATGAAAAATAGTCAAACCAAAGCAACATGTCAAGCATCCCATACCAGCATGTCAAGGATGTGTTCACATATGTTCCAAAAAAGAGGATTGGATCTGTCTAGACTCTTTTGGGGTTTTCTTCCCACCCAGTATTTCTAAATTTCTGTACTGACCAGTGGCAATAGTCCTTTCCTTCTGTGGCAGGGAGAACATTCCTGGTTCACACATGAGTCATTTGTCAGGGGTATTCCACAGACACGTCACAGTGAGAAACACAAGGGACTGAAATTTAGGGGAACACTTTCAAATGGTTGCCCAAATTACCTTAACTCTACTTTAATCTGTTTGCAAAGCAGGCAAAACTGCTTTGACTGCCTCAAAGTTCTACTATGTCAAGTATTTTGGGGTGTGTACTCAAGTGATAATTAGCACCTACCCAAGAAATTAAATCTGGTTCCGAGATTAATGAATTTTCCAAAGATCTTTAGCACATAGGCATTTTATTCCCCTTTTACAGCTGGCCTTCCTTGTAATATCATTGCTTGATACTGGGATAGAAAAAAATCCCAGCTGCCAGCACAGCTGAACCGTGAGGAGTCTCAGAGCCCATTTTTCTTGATCTTTTCCTTGATTGCCACCAAGTACCTCGATAACAGGGAACACAGACCCTGCACCTGAGCAGGGAGGTGCAAATCCAACTTGCACAATGCCTTCTGATTCCAACTTCAGACTTTTCTTCAGGATATTCCTGAAGTCAGCACTTGCAGCTTGCACGGCCCCTCTGCAGCAGGAGCCAGGCTTCTTCAGGGGAGCGTTTTGCCATCTGGGGTGGCACACACAGCAGTAGCTACTACAGCTGAGATTAGGATTCCAAACATCCCATCAACCCTTGCCACACGCTCCCTGCTAAACATGGAAACTGGATTCATTGATAATTCATATGTTGCCTCTGAATGAAAGTTGTCATTAATATTCTACGCTTGTACATATTTGTGTAGCAAAGCACCCGCAGCGACTGTACCACTGCAACCGACTCAGGTACACGTTTCACGTCCGTGGCAGTGCCTGACCTACAAAAAAACACGAGCTGTTACAGCCACAGACCTCTGGAAGAGAAACAGTTGCACAAAAATGCCTCCACAGATTTGAACTGAAAGATCAGCACGGTTTTTGGTCGTGACTGAATTCTGGGGACACAAACACTGTCATTACAAGGTGCCTAAGCACGTGCCAAAAGAAAATTAACTTCTAGCTGTGTCTTGCCGTTCAATTTAATGAGTCAATGGGCATGTCTACCTGTGTCATTAACCCTGTCACTGGGATAAATCACAAGAAATGAGGGGTTTTTTTCTTCTTTTTGTTCACTAGTAAATAGTGACTTCTCTGTGGTTAAGGAAAGACTTGTCTCTAGAACCACAAATCATGCACTTTATTGTTTACATAGGTGCAAAAGTTTTAGCAACCCCACTCCCAGTACTCATGTGGGCTTTCCTCTACATTATGAACATAAGGAAGAGGGCAATCTGTGTGTCTCTCTACCCGACATCCTTAATAGCATTAAAAAGAAAAGATAAACAAATCCTGTCTCTGAGGTATCTCAGTGTTGGCAACCTTGGCCCTGTGCAAAATCTTCACCCACTGCAGTAGAATATTGTATGAAAGTGAACCTCTTGTCTAATTAAGTATGAAGAAAATGAAAATGAAATTTTCAGCAACTGCTATCGTTTTACTGCCAGAAGCTCCTATGCCTGTTTTTATTCCATTTTGCTTCTCACCTGGACTGCTTATCACATAGACTTCATAAAGAGTTTATGCTGCTATCAATGACAGTGTACTTTTATACCTTGATTCAATAGTCCTTGGTTAGTCTTTGATAGTCCAGTAGTATTCCAATGGATTACTTTCATGTGGTTCCTTCTCTAAACTCACATGTTAGTTCAGCAACTGCTTTTCCTAGAGCCAAAGGATGAAAGTCCAGGTACAAGTAGCATTTCAGCTGCTTATCAGTTCTGTTTTCACTGGTGTCCCCTGACACAAACCTGGTTGCTCACCCTTGAGGTTCACTGTTCCCTGACAGTGGTCCTGGCTCCCCTGGTAGTCCCTCCCAGTTTATCTGCTGGTTCCTCTGTGTTTTTGTGAGGCTGCAATCAGTGTCTGCTCAGCCTCATGTTCACCCTCTCTGTCCCCATACAGTAGGGTGTTAAAAATGTCCCTTTTTTGTGAGACTGTGAAAGCAGGTGTTGCATAAACAATCTTGTTAGAGTTTTTAATATGAGTATTTATTGCATTACAAGAAGATGCTTTCTGTTCCTAAAATCTTAGCATTTATAGGAATTACACTTATTCAAGGACGAATATACTTATTTTTAAAGCTTTTCTTTAATAGTTTCAGCAAATTATTCCATATATCTTCAAAATGTTTTTCTGAGTTACAGTCCTATTAAAAGCATGATAATGCAGTGCAGAGATAATAAAGGATCCACCTTTTAATTTAATTGGGCATGCACTTTTTGCTTGCAAAAGCTGCACACAGGTCTCATTCTAATGCTGCAGCTGAACATGCAGATTAGGTCATCATGGCTGCTGTAGCTAAACAGGATAATTTGTGCATAAGTACCTGATTTGCATAGAAAACTGCTGCAAAGGCCCTTGCTGATATTTGGGACTGGATTAATCGCTCCTGGCCCTCCCAGATGTGCTGCACAGCTGCAGTTCAGCAGTTGGATGGACTCCAGCACAGGCCTTGTGTACCTCAGCATCCCTTGTCCACTCACCTGTAACCTGTAGGAGTCACACTTCAGGTGAAATAATAGAAACTCTCATTGTTAGAGGCAGCAATGTAAGGTTGCTTCCCAAATTTGTAAAACAAGCAGACATAACCTGAGTTGGGGAAAATAGGCCAAAGCACATGAGCATGAGACAGTAGTGTTAAAAGAGGGGAGCACAAACTAGCATTGATGTATTCTTAATCCATAGTTATCCCAGATTTGGATTAAACTGCCTTCTGGAGGGGTTTCCAGGGCCCTTTTTACATTTAGGTCTTTACCCTTGGTCACTAGAAACATTTTTCCTTCTAGTGGGTTTATGTTTTGAAAAGGGTAAGATAAACTTTTCTGCCCTGTGTATCACTGGCAGTGCTGCTGAGTCAAAAGCACAGTTGAAAACAAAGCAAATGTGATGCTTTTTTAATTCTTCAAATTCCATTGCTAATTATAGTGATGTGTAATCATGTATGTTGTTACTGCTGACACTATCCACCCCTCTTCTGAATTCCTTTCGCTATATTCCTTTTCACTTGCAATAATAAAGCACTGCCAGAAATGCTAAGTGACACTGCTTGCATTTTATAGAATCATCATGGGGTATATAGAGAGAGAGTATATATAGATTTTTATATAATCATTGTCAAAGGATGCTTTTATTGCACTGAACCTAATATTAAAAGACGTTCTTGTGTTATTCTTTGTGCTTTTGTAATTTCACTGTTTATATATAACACATAAAAACCTGGAATTTGCTTCTAAGTGAAGAATTTCTTTCCCCTGAGTTATTTCAGCCATAGCTATTGCCTTGTTGTTGCAGAGCCACGAGCAGCTCTTCAGCTGTCCCAAAGGGAGTGACTGCACTCGTGGTGTGTCGTGGTGACCAACACCTCACTGTGCTCCTCAGGTGGATGGGCTTCACTGCTGAAGTTACTCACACACAGGCTGAGGTATGCAGGGAGCCTGGTCAGGACCTACTGGGAAGGTGACTTTTAATCTTACCTGTCTTCTAAACAACAATATAATCCTGAGCAGATATACTTCCTCTTACAGGCAAAATTAATGCTCTTTTCCTAGTGTATAATCTATTGAGCTAACAAACCTGTACCAGCTTTAATAAACTGACAATCTATTCCCCCATTAAAAATAGCAATGTTTTACAACAAAAAGAACTATTCAGAAGCATAAATGCCATAATGATGCTTCATTTTTAAAATTTTAGAATATTTATTATTACCAGAAAATTAAAATTCTCTTTTAGATTAGAAACTGTTGTTTGTCAGCAACGTCATGGATGTTATTGGTCTAACTAGAAGGCTGAGCAGTTGCAATAGGTGTGTACTGAGACCCCCATCAAATTCAAAAAGCTGGTTCAGGTTTCTTTCCAACAGGAATATTGCAGCTTCCCTACAAGCAGGAGGTAGGTGGCTCAAATGCCGTGTGATTCATGGCCATAAGAATGCACCACCAACAACCCATGCATGGATACACACCCTAATCAAATTATACATTTGACACATTCTTAAACTGAAACTTTCTGCAAGCAATTACACACGTTAGTGATGCTGTGATTCAGTGTGGTGCTGGCTGGTGATGAAACACTGCAGGGCTGCTCCTCACAGCACATGGCACCAGGAAACAGGAAGCTTAGCCTGCCTCTTTACCACTGGTTTCCCTCTGGAGAACAGCTATAATTAATATTATTTTATCTTAAGGGATTGTGAAGAAGGACAACTTAGAGACATCACCTGTCACAGTAGGTACTTTCTAGTAAATTTACTGAAAATTGTAAATGGAATTAAAAAACTGGTTTAAAACTTGTCAGACAACAAAGGCAAAGGCACAGTGCAGGGCAGAGCTTGCTGTGGCTCTTGGGGCACTGCAGCTGCTGCCCAGGGAAGTGCAGCTTTGGGAACTGTAAAGGACAGAGGCGGTGAAAGGGTTCGTTCTGTGGTACACAAACACAAACACTGCTTTAGTCAATCCCTTCTGGCTGCAACTGTAATTCTGAATAGGGAGGGAAAGGGAAGAAAGAAGGAACATCTGTCCATTTTTGGAAAAGTTACAGATTCTTAACACTGATACACTGTGATGTCCTGTGCTTTGTTCTCTTGGGAACTCCTCTTCTTTGGGGCAAATCATTTCATGTCTCTTGAATACTTCTTAAAACATTTCCAATGACAGCATTATTCATTCATGTTTATGAAGTCTTCTTTAGTTTGTGCTCCACTAAATGTCACCACAAAAAATAGTATTATCAAGTATTGGAAAAAATCTCTTCTCAAACCAGTGGTGAAGCTCTTGGTGACTGTGATGGAATTAACCATACAACTGATCTACAGTGTTTATAGCAGACAGTGAATGTGCCTCCACACTCTGCTGGCTGGAGACCTCTCACAGACCTTTGGTGTACTTCTGTTATTTGTTCTAAGACTCATTTAGTGCCCTCAGTGACCTCATTATCTTTATATCTATAATTAGCAAAAGATACATTTTAGGATGACATTTTTGACCAGGTTAGAAAGTGCACTTAGTTAAGATTGCTTTGGAAAGGATGGATTGCCCCTGACTCTCCACTGGATTTTCTATATTCCTTCCAAATAGGAAGCTCTAAACAAGTTTCATTAAACTAATGTGCGTTACCTAAAAAAAAAATTTATAAAAGTCTGTGTTATGTGGTTTTAAGAGCTCTCTATGAAAGAAGGGGCAGAACTTTACCTGAAGGTAAAAAATCAGCATCCAACCGTGACATAAGAATTTGCAGGCAAAACTTCCACTGGTGAAAGGAGATTATAGTTATGTAATAGAATGTTTTAGTGAATAGTTTCACAGTTCAATAAACTATATGACTGAAGGAGACAAGGGGAAGAGTGGGCTCAGCAGATGACAGGACATGATTTTCAGAGTGTTCACCTTTTGTTTTACACTAGTTCTCCTGCTGGCTTAGCCAGGAATGATCCACACCTGTAACCAGGAACAAGATGCAAGACTGGAATTATAAAAATGACACTTGTGAGGTTCAGTTTGTTCTCATTTTAAACCATAGTGATAGCCTTGGTTAGAAATGGTGTTAATAAATAATGACAATCCTTATTTGGAATTGAGAAGGATTTCTAATTGAGAATGATTTAGTAATTCTTAAAAACATGGGAATGAGCTCGTCTTTGGTTCATTTACAGAGTCCCAGTAGATTTCCATTTGGCCTGGAGAGTTTTCTCTGTCCCCATTTTCAGGCTTCATTGCGTTATCTGTATTCACTGTTTTATCTCCTATGGCAGCTTCTTCATTATTAAGCAGACTCTGAGAAGGAGAGATTGGATTAGAACAGTTTTGTCATCTTATGGCACAAGACAATACAAAGTATCTCCTAACATTTCTGGCATACTGATAAAGCAGATTTATTGATATGAACTCTATCTAACACATCTGATCGGTACAGTCTTTGCAGAACTACTCTGGAATTTTTCAAAAACAAGCAGCCAACTAATTTGCCTCTTTTAAGGACTTGTGCAGGAGGGTGTAGCACAGCCAGAGGTGCTGACCCATCCACAGAGGCTGAGAACTGCATAAATAAGGACTTTGAGTTTGCAAAGTTGTTTCATCCCAAAGCAATATTTCCTAGGATTCTTATTTCTTAGGACTTAGAATTCATCGGCCTGATGGTGCATAACACAGCTGAAAGAAATACCTTTTGTTTTCTTTTAAGTTGCCAATGCAACCATAATTTAAAAAAACCAAAACCCAAAACAAAATACACAGTGTTGGGAAGGGCAACTGATTGACAATGTGCCAAAATAATGGAGTTAGGTAAGGCTGTTAAAAAGCAATTGAATTATGTTAAAACAGCAATAGCTACTGTGGGGGTCTGGACTGTAAAATGTTCAGCTGTAATAGCTCAACAGTCAGTTCTTTAAAATTCACCTTTGTGTAGCCACTTGCACATCTGTAGGAATAGTCATGTCCACAGCTGGTAAATGCCACTCCAGGAGCTTCATTCTGGAGCAGTTGTGTGTGCAATTCCCATTGATCACAGAACTCCTGTTGCAAAAGCAGAAAGAAAATAAGCAGCCCAGGAAATGCTAAGAGTTACGGTAGTGAGTTTAAAAGAAAAATAAGTTGCAAGGGAAAAAAAGAAAATAATTGGGGAAAAGTGGATGGGGTTTTGGAGAGCCTGATATTCTTGTATGTACTGCTGTGTTCTCCATCTCCTACCTTGTCCATTTTCTGATGCTCAGGAGACCTTCACCTTTTATTTTCGGGTGAGCAGAGCTGGGCTCCATGTGCCAGCAGAGCTTTCAGTAGCATTCTTTGAATGCAGGGAGATGCCTGTAGGCAATTCCAGCAACACAGCTTTTATTTTCTTTTTCTTGACAGAAAAAGACCAAACACTGAAAACAGTGATGATTGCACTTTAATAACCAAAAAATCAAGTAAGTTTTAAATGCCTAGTAACAAATTCTCAGGGGCAAATAAACCAAAAACATTTCCACCTTCATCCTGAGACATCAGCCTTCAGAGTGGGTAACCTGCCAGGTTCTGTGTGTTCACTATTATGTACTTTGTACAAGCCACTTTTTTTAGTTCAGGGTGGTTTTCCCACAAGGGAATCTTTCCATGCTCCAAGTTAATTATGTTTCTCTTCTCTTGAGTTTCTTTACTACCTAGAAATTTAAGCTAATGTAGTCTATTTTAGGTTTTTAAAAGTGCTCAGTGCTACAATAACTACCATACTAATATGGAAAAGATTATAAAAATCTGAATACAGGGAAGTAGAGGACAGCTAGAGATCATCCTAGTTCTCCACCCTGTTTCTGGCCAGGACAGGGTTAATTTTTAATACCGTTCCTAAATGACAACATTCTTACAGAACATAACATCTCTGGGCTGGCTGAAATAGTTGTCCTGAAGTAGTCCTGCATTATCCTGTGCAGAATGTGTACATTTTAATGAGGTGAGTTAATCCCTATATTCTAGGAACAGACCTTGATAGCATTATCTGTCATTACTTACAATACTGTATGAATTAGGGTGCACAGAGATATTCTGGGCCTGCCAGAGCAGTTAAGGAAAAACAACCTTTTACAGGGCACTGAAATTGAGTTGCTTACAGGCATTTGGCTCGAGCTGGGGTCGGTATCAGCAGGGACAGCTATAACAGAGAGGGACACACACTTTCCTAAGATAACACTGGATGCTGAGGTTTTGTAATAAATCCCTTGCCCCACAATTTCCATCATCCTTGTGCAAACCTGGAAGTCTTCAAAGCCTGTTAGCAAAGAGCAACAAGTGTTCCATTGACCCCTAAGATGGGGAAAATAAAACAGCAGCAGTGCTAAATGTCACGCTTGGAAATGGCAATCATACGTGTTCAGCAGCCCTTTACCCACTGAAGATTAAAAAATAATGTGAGTCCTTGCTGGGGGATGCATCGCCAGGCAGAGAAATGGAAAGCACTGAGCTCAGAGAGAGCTGAGCCCGTCGAATGTGCTGGCAGGAGCCTGTGCCAATGAGCTGTTACCTAATAACTTGGTAATTCAAGCTCTGATACAGAGTCAGGGAGCACAAGGGGGCCTCTTGTAGCCTGGCATTTAGAGGCCTGAAACTGAAAATCAGCTGAAATTGCTGGATTATTTTTTTTTTTTAATGTTAGTAGTCCAGTGTTTACATGAGCTCTGAGACATAAAGGGGAGCAAAGTGGAGTTACACGTGGCTGTAAAGCCAGAATAGAGAAGTGGGGTCAAAGAATCAAGCAGGAGCCTTTCTAGTGTAAACCTAGAGCAGTGAGGGCCCCGCAGTCCAGCAGTGATGAGACACTGTTCCCAGGAGCAGGTACCAACAGTACATGGAAGGTGCTGGAAATGCAGACAGGTCAGCAGGTGCACTAAGAGCCAGGTGCACAGCAGTGCCTTTTGTCCCCACGTCCCCAGGGAGCACTGAGGTGACCTGAGAAACAACCGTGGTGACTGCAGAGGGGAGCGATGCTGCTCTGGGGGAAGAGGCTTCTGGAGGGCAAGGAGGTTCCTGCAGTGGCTGGTGGTGGTTGTGGTTTGGTGTGTGGGTTCCTGACTCATACATTCATATGAAGGTTGGCAGTAAATGGATTAGTAGAGGCTCACCAGGTAAAGGAGAGTAAAGGCTGCTCAGGGGTAGGCAGAGTTGGTGCTCATCCTGGTAAAGGCTCCCTAAAAAGCAGTGAGAGTTTCCTGAAAACCTCTCCAGCATGGATGCAGGAAAATCAGCTGTCCAGCTGAAAAAAAGGTTAAAAATAATGTGAAGATGGGAATTTGATTAGTTTAGCATTCATTCCTGCCTTAATGAATATCTAGAATACTTTCTTCCACCTTCTTTAAGCTTATGGAAAGCCCCTGCTGAAATGACCTGGAGCAGGTCCTTCAAAATCTTCAGTTTAAGGAACAAAGTCAAAGCAGTGAATACAGTCCAGTTCCAACCAGTGACTGCATTTCTGTGCAAAGATTGTAATTAGCAAAGTACATTCTTTTCAGATCATTTGTAATGGATGTAAGAGCTTGACATTATCTACTTACTGTATCCCAAGACCAGCTTAAAACCACTGCAGAACCTCCTCATGGCACGTTGGAAATGGAGTAGAAAATTTGAGGACTTGTATTAAGTCCTTTAAGATCTTGTAGTAAAATTAATTTTCATAGGAAACCTCAGCTGTGTCACTGGGTTACACTGACAGCACTCTAAAATTCTGTACTGATTTATTTCCGTGCACTTCATTCTTCATTTTCGATTGCTTTGCTTCTTGTGGAGTAATTTACATATATGCAAAATTAATGTAAAAAATAAATCAAATCAAAATTGTGGCCTTTCTCACTAAGGTTTTGTAAATGCTAATAATAGAACAGGGTGCAAAGGAAGTGGAGAATCTTGCCTTCAGGCATGAGTCTGATTTCATTGCATTCTTATCTGGTTCTTTGTTTTGATGTTATTCTTAATTTATCAGCATTTTTACTAATTAAAAAAAGCCTCAATAAACTACTCCATTCAAAAAATGTTATGAAACTCAACAGCTAATACATATTTTAATCTGGAGTGTGAGAATGATGGTGAGAAGCAAGGCAGGATGGACTGGGGGTAGGGAATTTGCAATAATTTAAAGAAATTGGAGGAAGAAGGGGAGAAGCTCATTTTATTCCCATTTAGCAATTAAGGCAGGATTCTGTCTTTATCCGTCACAGCCGACAGAGAGAAGGAAAGAGAGAAGGGGGTCACGAGTTGGGTGTTTGGCTGTGAACATACCCGTTGTGATGGGAGAGGTAAACACAGCAAAAGAGAGAAGTTGCTGTTGATATCCACGATGGAAAAATGTCTGAGCAGGGTGGCGATGGGCAGGAGCTCTGTAGCCCCCATGTTAGCCAGGTGGCCAGTTCCCCACTTAGCCTGCCAAGTGAGTTGATCATCAGCTTGGAGCCAGACAGAGTGCCAGGTGGCCAGATCCATCACTCAGCATCCAATTAACAATGACACTGGTTTGGAGCCAAGCGGAAAGGCGGCTCTGCAAAGGGAGAGGGACCATCACTGTATCACCAGTCCAGTCCCGGCAGCAGGTCCAGCTGCCTTCCGTTTCTCTAGAAAGTTTGGGCTTTTTGAGACTTTGCCTTACGTTGTTTTGGGGGTGGGTTTTTAAGCGGTAAAGCTCTCTAAATCTTTTGGGTATCCCTAAGATTATTCTTCTCCAGCACTTCCTCTGTGCCTCAGAGCAGAGCTGTGCTGAGCTGTGCACAGAGGGTCTGTCCATGTGAGAAAGAAGCTACACAAGTCATTTAATTTGTGAACTGTGTTGGAGTTTTGACCCAATTTAGGGAATGTTAACCCACGTCTGGTATTGGGATCATGGCACAGGTGGATCAAGCCTGATTATACCTGAATTATGTGGCAAGAAATGACCCTCCACTCAGTTCTCATCAAGTATTTTACATATAAGGGCTGTTTTCAAACTCTGCTTCTCACACTGATTCAACATTCAGTAAAGGCAATTGTCTTTCAAAGGCTTTTTCAGCTCAGTGAGTTATGTAAGATGCTCTTCATTATCTACACATTATTTAATGGGTCTGCTTTTCCCATTCCTTACATCTGTCACAAATTTTCCATAGGTTTAAATGGAAGTATGAAATCCAAAGTTTGTTGTGATTATGTGGCTATAATCATGGATTTCCTAAGAAAGCTTTGGAAGATAATCTGGATCTGAGACACGGGATGGCCCAGTGAAGCTGCTTGTTCAAATTACCCCCAAAATTTCTTGGACACTCATTGTCCACAGTGGTGGCTCTCTGCAGGCCCCTGCATGTGGTGACCGTTCTCTCTTCTTGAGCCTTACTGGTCTGCGAAGCCAAAAATGTTTGAAGTCTTTTCCACTTCATAGAGATCAGGTTGAGACATGTAGGCAGAGAAAATTTGTCAGTTTTGTTCATATGTTGTGAATAAATAGAGGGCTTCCATTTGTAGCATCTTGCATTAAGTACTAAGGTTATTTAAAAAATGAGGGAAAGGGGAGTATTTCAAAATTCATCTCTCTTTAGGCCTCCCATAGGCTGAAAATAGTGTCCCACCTTTAGGCTGGCAGTTAGGGCAAGATAAACACTTTGGAATGAAGCAAACAGACTGGCAGAAAGTGAGATAATAGTTTATAGGAATGAAGCTATTTATAGCCTGCAGGATACAGCAGTTCAAAGACAGCCCAGTGACTCACGGTCAGTGCGGGGAAGGTGCTCTCAGGGGAGAGGTCTGGTCAGCATCTCAGAGCTGTCACTGCAGTCACACATGTGACAAACTGTCAGAGAACGACTGCCAGGGGTTTGTGGTTCTACCTGGGCAACTACAAATAGTGACATTTAAAACTCCTTCTATCTATTTGGCTATCAGATTGATCATATCTCAATGCTTTGTTATATTTGAGTACAAGGATATGCATATGACACAATTAGCTACATCCAGTAGGGTATTTAAAAGAGCTGGTGGTGTCCCACCTGGCAGATGGAATACATTCCAGTGCTCATTTCAAGTTCTCAAATACTCTATTAATTAAATCATGTAATACTTCTTTGCGTTAGATTTCTCAATGATGAGACAAGAATAGCAGTTTTGATCTGTAACTCCTTAAAGTTGACGAAATATCCTGGCATTTTTGGATGAAGGAGACAATAACTGATGTACTGTAATCCCGAGTTGACTCACGGAGGCCCTGTGACCTCGCGTTAGCCTCTCTCACCAGTTTCCATGGCAAAACGGACCTAACAGGGCTTAATTATCCACTTTATCTACTAAATAGGGTTAAGGCTGGGGACGATATGACCATTTAATTACTCTTTGTAATGAGCTCTGAAGAGAAGTGGCTAAGAACCGGTGGGGTTGGTGGGGTAAATCTCACAGGTGCTGGATAAACTGTGCTGGTGTAGGGTGGGAGGCCGAGCGCGCCCGGGGATGCGCCGGATGCCGATGCTGCGCATCCCGCATCCCTGCGGGCTCTGCCACCCCAACCCCGCACACCCACTGAGGGGCTCAGAGACCCCAACCCCGCACATCTATTGAGGGGCTCTGTGACCCCAGCCCCGCACCCGCTGGCAGGGCCGGACTGCCGGGCGGGTCTCACTCAGCGCTGCCTCCCACGGAAGGCGATGGCTGAGCGTGATGCCAAGCCCCTTGCATCATCCGCCCTCCTCCCCCTCGCTCCGCCACAGCTGTGATAGTCACAATTACGCTGGGAGGAGTGTGTCTGTGGCATTTCTGCCCGTTGGATCGCCCGCAGGCCGTCCCACGGAGGTGGGGTTTGTGCCGTGCTTACGTGTCTGTGTTTTAAATCAGCCTCGCCTTGTGTAGCTGCTCTGCGGCCACCGTGCCCCTCTGCACAGGCAGGGGCTGCAGCAGGCGAGGACAACTCGTGGATGGCGAACTGCCCGAAACCCTCCACAGCGATCCGACCCCCAGACACCCCCTGCTCGCCCCCCCAGACCCCCCCGGTCCTCTCCCACCCCCCCGGCCNCCGAAACCCTCCACAGCGATCCGACCCCCAGACACCCCCTGCTCGCCCCCCGAGACCCCCCTGGTCCTCTCCCACCTCCTCGGCTCAGTGGCCCTGCGGCAGCACACGGGGGAGAGGGAGAGGTTCTCCCAGCCTAAGGGAACTTGGAGAGAGAAAAAGCTTTATTAGGCCAAGTTTTTGGTTATGGGTGGCAGGACAGATGCCCAGTAGCGGGCATGGTCATCCCCGAGTGGTCCTGCTCACATGGAGGAGCCCCATGCTGTGCACCAGCCCTGCCTTCACCGGGATGTGCCCACACAGCTATGCCAGCAACCCAAGGATGTCTGTAATCTCTGGCCAGCACATAATGAACAAGCTGAGCAATTCTAGTCCCTGAAATTTATTTATTTTGAGAAACAAAATAAAAGAACAAGTTTTTTGCTTGCTGGATAGGTCCAGAAATGCTTCATTATCTTGTCTCCAAATTTTTGTGAAATATAAAAAAATCATGACTTTGTGCTTTTTTCTTATATTTTAATATGAATGCTTTTAGAATACCTCCATTTTTTTGGAGCAGCAGAAGGGTGCTGCTTCCCAAGGGCAAGAATTAATGTAGTTGTATGCACTGATGAAGGCAGTGCCCAATCAGAGAAAAAAGACAGAGAAAGGAATTGTCAGCCTTACATATTTCAAAACCAAAAGTTCCAGACAGGTCCTTCCTCAGAGATTTTTTCCCCACTTTAATTAATTCTTCAATCTCTATGACTTTTACCAGCATCATGAAGCATTACTTACATTTGTTTATTTTTATATCAGAATGTTGATGAACAGTATGTGAAAGAACCAAACCCAAATGAATTCAAAAATTATATCACTTTGTCATTAATGTAATTTGGGGCTTATCTATCAACAATCTCACATTCTCAGATGCCAGCTGAAAACCTGCTGAAGGACCAGATAATTGGAATGACCATCTGTAATTAAGTCCACTTAGATACCACCCCAGAGGTCATGGAATCCTGTTCCCAAATGTCTGTGATGCCACAGAATTTTGGGGGGACTTTTACCACAAGAGGACGAGATTGGAGTCTTCTCCAGATTAGAAGAACCTCTCCTGGCCCTCTCTTCTCTGGTGGTCCCAAATCCATGCTGCAAGCAGGTCCCTGGATAGGCAATAGGGAGGATTTTGCAAGGTATATTAAGGGTAAAACTCTTTGCTTTGATTGTGGGTCAATTTAGCACTGCTAAATTCCTGCCAGTTTCAGTGTACACTTGATGTTAAGCCCTATGTAACCCTAATTTCAAATTTCCTTGCCCCAGTCCCTTTGATACCCTCCTTCACACCCACAGGTCCATCACCTGATGTATCACTGCACACAATCTGCTCCCTGGGTTAGCAAGAGCAGCTGGACACACCTGGGAGGTGCTCAGAAAGGGCTAGTGGAACACAGGGAGCCCCTGCCAGCCACCATGAACAGCATTGCCCCAAGGAAATGAAAATTGCCTGCCTGTGCTACACCCATGTGCTGTGCAGATTAGAATATGGCTTTAGGTATTTGGAAGCTTTAAGCCTGAGTGTAAGATTTTTTTTTAAGCCCCATAATAATGAAGTGGAACTAAATGCTCTGTTTTCCAATACGCCACAAGTCTGATTAAATAGAAGGCTGGGAAAGGGGGTTTAGAGTGAACATTTAGCTTTGGGTATTCTTTTGTTTGTTATTTTTGAACAGTGGGTTGGAGCAGATTACAAAGCTTGAAATGAATATAAATAGTTTCCTGATTTAAAAAAAGAAAGAAAAAAGCAGAAGAGGACTTAATTTAAACCTTGCCCTGAGGAGCTGGCAGCTCAAAGCCAACACGTGGAGTCATGTAGTGGAACTGTACAAGAGTAATTCCTTACCAAAAGAAAATGAAACTCATCTAGCTGGGTTTGCTTCACAGTGTCCTCCCAGCTCAGCTGTCTAAGGAGCTGTTACCAACATACTCGTACTGGGAATTAGGAAGCTATTATTTATAACAGCAGTGCCTGCCTAGCACTTCTCCACTGCAGAATGCCTTCTTAGCATCAAATGATTTCTGCAGCACTCCTGGAATGGCATCATTTTACTAGTTCTTATCATCTGGGAAATACTAGTAGATGCTTCTTCCCAGCACCCCTGGGAAGGGGCATCCTCCCCATGCAGAGATGTGTCACACAGAGATGCACAGCAGCAGGTCTGGAGGTTCACAGACACGGCCGTGCCATGAGGACCTGGTGGTTCAAAGCCTTGGCCCTGGGATTGTTCCTTGTCCACACTCCCCTGTCCTCCAAGATTCCTGTTGGCTTTGCTCAGTCCCATACTCAGTTCCATGCTTGTGTAGACAGCTTTACAACTTGTGTCAGTTGTAAAGTCGTGCTCCAGGAAGTCAGGTAGAATCCAGAGGGAAAAAGAAAAGCTGCAGGTGAGTAGGAATACACCTGCTGAGAACAGGAATGAGGAGACAAACAGAGAAAGGAGTGCAGCTCAGATTTGCTGTAGGATGAGAAGTAAACTTCTGGGAAGCAGCAGCAATCATTATTAAAGCATTTAAAATTTAAAATTACAATATGCAGTTACTTTAGATCCTATAATTTGTACTTGAACAATTACATGATTTAGGAACTTAAACTCTTCGTCTGTGCGACACAGCAATCCATTTTTGGGGTCCTGGATTTGCTTCTAGCATCAAGGTTAGCTAATAAATGTAGTAACACTGATGCCATTGTTATCTGGAAGACTTGCATGAGTGGGGGGCTTCACTGTCCATATTGACAGGTGTGTAGAACAAGAAAGAAAGGGCCAAGTGAGCTGTTAGAGCAAGCGAGGAGTGGAACAGCAGCCTCTGCCTTACCAGCTCCCACAGTGTGACCTCCAGACAAGCTCTTCCTATTCATCCTAGCTCTCAGTTTTCCTCAAGAAATCTGGCAAAGGATCAGGCAATGCATAATGGAAAGGCTGCTGAATGCTGCAAGCAACAAACCCCACAGCGTTTGGCATTTATTTTTGTTGCATTTGGAGACGTAGACTGGGTAATCCAATATGTCTTTTATGTCTTATCTGGTGTTGTTTGCAGCAGGCCTGTTTAGTGAGCATGTCACCTTTAGGCACTAGTGGTGAACAGCATTTGAAAATGGAACCTTAACCGGCTGCTGCTTAAGGAGTACAAGAGCACAGCTCATGCTCACAGTGAACATGGAGCTCTATAGACAGCACTGCCCGTGGCTGAGGAGGGTGCCATGTACTGATGGCACACTGTGCCAAACTGTCCTGAATCCAAGACTTCACATATGAACATATGGTAAAATACATTGATGCAGTTTGGAAATAGCAGTGGAAAATTATACACCTTTATTTATACCTATTTTCTTGTTTGCAGACCTGTGCAGGCACAAATAACAGATCAATGTGTTTGCTTACATCCATGTTGCATCTTATACCTGTTTATTAACAGGTTCAAAATACCTGTCTCTGCCCAGTGTGTTTGGAATTGTAGAGGAGTTTTGACTCACCAATTAATATAGATTTTTTTATCTATTGAGAACAGGGCTGAGAGTGGACTTAGCAAAAAATGCCCCATAGACAGTGTTTTTGCTGCTGTCCCTTAGTGAATACCATGCAAAAGGGTTTCAACAGTACTATAGTCTGCCATCTCTGCTAAGTAGAATACAAAATTATATATAAATATATAATTAAATATTAATTTAAATATATATACACTTAAATCTAGCTTTACAGCACTTTGGGGAAGATGGGGCTAACTTTGACCCAGTTTTTCACTGATGTGATTAGTGGTTCGATGTGCTTCAAACTGAAACCCATTAAAAGGTGCTGCCTTGTTAAAGCTTCATCTCTGGTGATCAAGTTTCTTTGAGGAGTCTGCAGTTACCCACTCAAAAATAGACTCACTAACAGTCACTAAGTAATTTCTGAATATTTAGGTCACTTCTTCTTATTTCTAGTTTTCACCTTTGGAGACAGAACCTGGTGCAGGTAGTTATTGATCTGAACTCTCTTCTGTTTCCACTTAAGTAATTGGTAATTTCACCATGAACTTCCATGGCCAGGACTTCTAGATCTGTTTTCTCAGACCTGTTTGCAGAATGGGGCATTTCCCATGGTGTCAATGTTCTGTTCCAAAACTTGCCATTGTGTTCCTGGCACACCTGCTGGTACTGAGGCTGCACAACCGTCCCATGCCCAGGGATACCCTGTGTGACCTGAGGGGCAGCAAGGAGAGCCTGAGGGAACATGCTCAAGCTCCTGCAATGGAACTGATATCAGCCTGGCCAAGGGATTTTCGTTCTAGGAACTGCTATATTTTCTTTTCTCTTGGCCAGTTCATGTGCACTTTTTGCTATTGGCATTTTATTTTCCACTTTCTTTAGGAGGGGGGAAAAACTGAGATTCTGGATTGTCAGAATCTGTTAAAAGGCAACAGTAATGGCACTGGTTCAAGATTCTCTTGCAAACTTAAATGTACCTAAATTTCAGCATTGCTACCATCACAGTTCCATGTTTTGGGGTGGTGCATCCCTTGCCTCCATTCAAATCAAACCCTTTTGGTTAGCTAGGAGTTCTTTGACTGAAAAAGACATGTCAGTGTAAGCCCAAGATGGTTTAGGGTTTGGAATGACTTCTTTCCCTTCTTTTTCTGTGATTTCAACTATATCTGGACTTCGGGATTTTCTGAGCTTCAACAATCCCATTATAACCAAAGCAATGCAATTTGCCTGTAGACAAGCTCTTAATGTCATTTGCAGTGATTATACCTGTCTTAAAATTACAGTATTGGTTCAGAGCAATACCATTATTTTAAATGATTATTTAAAATAATTGTAAAAAACAATTGGTCATCCTTTTTAATAAAATTTCTTCAAATATCTTCAAATATTTTCTTCTCCTCTTTGTTATACTGATATTATGAGACCTCCTCTTGTTCTCTCTCAGTGACTATCAGGTGCAGCCAGACTCACCTCATGACAGTGTCACAATACCGTGCACATCAGACCTAGCAGGGACGGAATCAACCTGCTTGGAGCTGCTGGGAGGGATCTGTTGGGTGTTCAGGCTTTCCCAGAGCATGAGGAGCACTGAGCTGCAGGCAGGGCCATTCCCACAGGGCAGAGGGCTGGGAGCCAGGTCAGGACCCACAGTGTCACCGCAGGGAGCACTGGAAGGTGACTTTGTGTCGGCAAATCTCCTGTCTGTCTTGGGGTCCCTTCTGCCAGTGCTGCTCTGAAAGGGTTTGTTCTTGGAGATAAAGAGCTCATAAAGGTTTCATAGAATGTCAACTGGATAATTAAATGCTTTTCTATTTTAGGTTGAAGAAGTGTTGAAAAATCATGCTATTAATTTTACAGTAGGAAATAAATGCACAGGAGTACATACCATCAGGAAAATGGACCCGTCCCCATTGCATTGATTCTAGTTGGGTGTCATAGACTTAAAAGCAGTTACATCCAATTTGATGATTTATTTTTTTTAATAGTTTTGAGAGCTGGTGACATTCAGGTCTGGTGGTTTTAAATTAAAAGTTATTTTCTAGTGTTTATCTACATTTCCAAAACAAATCCTAATTTATATGTTAAGAGAACGTTAGATTTGTAGATTTTGTCAGTGATTATTTCATCACCATTGGTGGGACATTAGAGTGAGATATTTTTTTTTTTTGATCCTGAGCATCATTATCAAGTGTTTCTGTATTTACTTACAGCAGATTTCCCCCCTAGACCTTATGAACTGCAGTCAGTTTTACTCCAAGATAACTCCCTGTCCCTGCACGGGCAGGATTTTGCAGGTGTCTGTTCTGCACCTCCTGTGACTGTTTCCTGGCAAGGTGGTTGGGACCTCACTAAAACAGAGGGGTTTAACAGTAGGATTCACATCATCTGACTTTTAGAGTTGGATTATTTATTATCATCATTATTATTACTATTATTTTCTGGATTTTCCATGTTCCTTTTACACTCCTTGCCTTCTCCAAGGATGGATTCTCCATTACCCTGCACTTGTTCCCTGCTGTGATGCTCGTTCTGGCAGGTTGTGCTCACACCCTACAGTCACTTTGCCAGAGCAACTTTTCTCACCCCTTGGAGAAACAGATCTTCTGGCCTTGAACCCTGCAAAAAAGAGCATGAGATTATCTCATCTTTTGGTACTTTGGTACTCAATACTTGAAGATTTTAGGAGACAGAGAATTAAAGTTTCCCTTTCTCCTCTCCTAACCCAAGAGCATGTTGTGGCAGCTCCCGGTTTGGGCGATTTGTGTCGCTGGGATGCTGGAGACGGTTTGATCAGAGAGAATCAAATTCGGAACTGAAGCTGTCGAGCTGTCTCTGGGACCCTTAGCCGGGCTGTCCATGGGAGGGAGACAGGGAGCCGGGATAGGATGGGCTCTCCATCCCGGGAAACCGCGGGCAAGGCGGCTCCGGGAGCGCCGGGCAAGGTCCGGGCTCTGCGCGCTGCTGCTGCTGCCAGGGAATCACCAGGAATTGCTGCCAGGAGAGGAACTGAGAACACGCGAGTTGTTACCAGCTTCGTGAATGAGTCACCAAAAGAGAGGGAAAACAAAAAAACACCACGTATTAAATCAGGCATTTCTCACACCATCAACTTGTCGGAAGCGTGAGACCTGAACAAATCTTTCCAGCATCTAAAGAGATGATCCCTCTGCAGTGCGCTCGGTTTCATCCCTCTTTAAACATTTTCTAATGCCAAACAAATGCCGTGTGGGTTTATGTGCTCAGACTAACAGTGACATCCAGTGGTTGAGCGACCCAACCACGGGAACAATCACTGCGGATGGAGCGGCCGAAGGGCTCAGTTACGGTGATTTACATCAGATGGAGTTTATAGTGAATATGTAATACGCCACCCTCGAGACTTGTGTTATGGCCAAATCCCTTCCACCTTCACTCTGGTTCTCCTGGGAAGGCAGCAGTGAAGCTGCAGAGTCTAGAGGAAAAATCACTGTGGTGGTGGAGACTTAAGGAACAAACTGACTCCTGGTTGTAAAATCTCCTTTCATCTCTCTAAACGAGTTTCACGGAGTCTGTAAGCACTTTGGGCATGAGCAGAGCTCATGGTTGTGCTGAGAGCTGCCTGAGCACTGGGGAACATGCAGGGCTGGAGCAGCAGGGCTGGTCCAAGATATAGAAGATTGTTTGATGTGCTTCTGAGTTCTCCAAAGCCTTTAGAAGACAAATACATTCAGAAGAGGCGACTAGAACTGATAAACACATAGACTCATAAACACTGTTGGGGTTTTTCTGTGCTCCTAGAGCATCTGATCAGAGTATGTGCAGAGTGGAAGGTTTGTTTCTTACTGAGAGGTAAGTTGTTACTGGCCTTGGACCCAAAGGCCACATCTGGAGAAACCGTTGCCAAATTGGACTTTTGTGGCCAGGTGAGGGATAATCCATTCCTCTTTGGGACTGCTGCTGCACCTCTCCTGATGGCAAACTGCAGCCTCTCTCACTGCTCAGCTTCTTGAGAGCCACTTGTGCCTTGTTTGTGGTCTGCAAGTTAAGGGAGATCTTAGTGACGTACAGTTCACAGGGCTTTAGGATGGTAATTACAACAGCAGTGCCATGTTCTAGGAACAACCTGGGTATTTCAGAGAAAACTCACACAAAAGTGGGAACAGCTCCCAGAAGTCTTCTGACATTAAGTGTACAAATAGCTTGATAGAATAAATGGTTGCTCCCAGCATGAACAGAGCTAATTTTAGACAGGAGTCCCTAATGTGCCTGTCAGTGCTTCCAAATGAATGATTAAAGATAAAAATAGATTTATCATGTTTTCACTTGCACCGGGCCTCGGATCTGTGGGCAATATGCAATCACCTGCTGCAAATACCCATGCGAGCCTTCCCTAATGTACTCTGGAAATGATTCCACAGTGTCCATTGAGCACTGCTAATTGCATTGTCACAACTGGAGACATTCCCATCCCGGGTGCAGTTACAAGAAGCACCTGGTAAATTTGTTTTGACTTCACTGTCTCCTGTTCAGCGTGAAAGTGCCGGTGATGTAAGGCCTGTTCTGTGCTATACTTCATTTTCTCCTAAGAGCCTGCCAGTGAACTGCACACACCACAAGAAATGTGCTTTGTAAGGCTGATCTGAACATAGATGTTGTCTTTTTCTGTTTGTTTTCCCCTCAAACCTTTGTTTAGTTTAGTGGTTTTGTTTACTTACTGTATAATTGAATTTCTGAAGACAGAATCCATTTAACAAAATTTTTTCCCCTAAAATAACTCCTTTTCACTTGCCTCTGTCTTGTGGCCTAATTTCTAACAAAACTACCAGAAATATATGTTAAAATATTCATACTACCAGTAATACAGAAATATTGCCACAATATCATGGGAAACCTTAAACACACACACTTGTAAATTCTATCCGTGTCACAGGAGCACAGTGTGCCTGTGGCAGCTCCTCCCTGAGCATCTGCAGGGGCTGACAAAGCAGCCTTCCCAAAATACCTGATGAGAAGATACCTCCATCACACCTGCTCAAGGGCCAAAGTATTTCACTCTTTTTACAGGAACACCGTTTATCAAAAAAGTCAACAGATTTTGTATTTAAGTGTGAATAAGGCCAGAAAAAATCAGTTCATTATTTGTCATGGATACAGAGTACATTTGCCTTCACTATGTAGAGTAATACATTTATAGTAAGACTTTATTCTTTCAAGGTTCACAGGTCAAGATTAATCAGTTGTGACCTTGGCACACAGCTCTTCTCTTCACGAAGTAAAAGCTGAGCAAGGGAATCTGAAACAAGGATCTGTATGTTTATATAGAGCTGGGTCTGATTGAATGGTTGAAATGTAATTGAACAGCAAAAATAACATTCCTTTGCAGAGGGAGAATTAAAGACCTTTGGAAAAAGAGAGGTGAAATATGAGTAATTTTTCAGTGAAGTGGCATTATGAATTAATCTCTGACATGGCTGAGCTTGATGATTATAGTTTCTTTCCTACTATAGCCCTTTCTCCTTCTTAAAATATTCAGAGAGAAAGATACAAACAACATTTGAAATGTGAGGTGCTTTGGTGACAGAGTGTTCACTGCCAAACAGAATTCATGTTTGTTTCTGCTTGGCATCTTTATTTACAGAAACTTTTAATTTTTTATCTGTTTCATATGTTCTGTAGTAGCAAACCAGACTCTAGCAGGGTAATAGGCTGCTGCAGTCACCATGGCAGTAACACCCACAAGCAACACTGCCTACACAGCTCTCTTTATAACCCTTTTCAAATTGTCCACTCTACAGTTTAGCAAATCCTCACCTATTTCCACAGATGTATAAGCAATTCCAAAAAAGGAGTATTTTTGCTTAGCGATGTAGTTTTCTCTGCCCTGCTCTATTCTACACATTATCCACTAAAGTTTACACATGCCTACATAGAAAATGCATGACTGTCACCATCAAGAGGAATTATTTTGAGCCACAACCTTTCCTCCTATTTCCTTCTGGTTTTATGAGCTTCCCTGCCAAGACTAATCAGTATGTAAACCTCAGCATGTTTGTAGCTGGTCTCATCTTTGTATATTAAAAGTTGTATTTCATAGCTTCCAGGTCTTGCAATTTCATTACAGCTTTCATGATATTTACCTTTTTCTTAATTCCTGCAGGGAAGGGGTTTGTTACTTTAAATATTCTATTCAATTTTGCAGTTGTTGACAAAAACTTGCAAATCTGACCCTGCAGGCTTGAAGATTTCTAGGGATGTTGAAAAGCACAAAAGCTTAAAATGAGGCACTCTTTCAAAGCTTGGCTCGAGAGAGTCTTCATCCTGATTCATGGGTTTGGAATTGCAGGTCTCTATGTAATGTCTCTATGTATGTTCATTCTCCCTAATATTTTGGGCATTGGAATGGGCTGCCCAGGGAGGGGGTAGAGTCACCATCCCTGGAGGTATTTAAGATGAGACTGGATGTGGCACTCAGTGCCCTGGTCTGGTAGAGGAGGTGGTGTTGGGTCAAAGGTTGGACCTGATGACCTCAGAGGTCTTTTCCAACCCAGTTGATTCTGTGATTCCATGTGAGAATCACTGAGAGAGCTGTATCATTACGCTGATAAGTATTGTTTGAACCTGAACTAGGATTTCTACTGCCTTTTCATAAATCCACTGAATCATTTATATTTTTATTAAGGTTTATAATCTTGCTTTTGAAAAAGGAGCACTGACCTTTGGCTGATGTCATTTGCTAGACTTCCTCCAAGCGATGCCGTCAGGAATTACAGGGATAATGAGGTGGAACAATTTATTAATCTGTCATCCCAGAGCAAATGGGCTACATTTGTTTTGGAGGCCTAATGTAGTGGTCATGGGTTAACCAGCTTGTAAAATCCCATGGGCTTTTCTTTCCAGGTAGGAGTAAACTGGGATCTTCCTGAGTTACCATATATCAAGGAAAGTAATGGGTGAAATCTATAATTAGTGTAAAAACTTCATGGATTTTCATAGGGTCAAGAATTCACTGATGCTTTCAGTGCTGCAAGTCATTGCACACAGAGCTCTAAAGTGTTGGCTAGCAAACTCTGGAAAGTACAGTTTGCATCCATCTTATAGCAAATTTGTTATACCATTGGGTATTTTCTGTAGGAGAGTACTGATGAGCCAGTGTTTGATATCAGCTGCTTCCTTGGCATTTTTTCCTATTAACTATTATGAAAAATTGTAGATGTGGTGGACACTTGTGGATAATCATAATTCTTACTGTCCTCTTCAGGACTAAACTTGTAGCAGGTCATAGATCTAATTTTGGTTGTGAATTTAACCAAAATCCCCACCAGAACCTTTGGCATGAGAATATTGTCATATGCAGAAGGTTTCTGGTCCCCTAACTTCCATCATAAGAGTGTGTAGGTCGTGCTTCTGGCTGGTGTAAGGATGAATTTCTTCAGGAACTGCTATCCTCCAGTAAGTGACCTGAACTGAGGCATAGGAGCTGTTCGTGCATGAGGTCAGTGAGAAAATGCTATTCCACAACTAGAATGCAAGGGCAAGAAATCAGCAAATGTGGCTTTGTATCAATAAAATCTTCATTTAAGGTTGCTTGGCAGTTCCAGGTGTACTTGTTCTATGCTGAAATTGTAAATCCACCATTTGAAAGATGCAAGCATTTTCAGATTAATCAAAAGTCCATTGTAGTTTCTTCCTAAACTTCAAATGCTCCTTCTCAACACCCATCACACACACGCTTGTTTCCATTTCCCATTTTCAGCTAGTATGAGCAGAAAGAAAATTTCATTATGAAAACCCCTGCTAGGAGTGTGCTCTGCTGCTCCCAGGGCATGCCCAGATCTAATCCAGGATTAGCTCCCTCCCAGCAGCTGCTCACTAAACTGCTGTTCCCAGTCTAGACCTCGTGTCCCACATGTTCCTGGCTTGCTGAGTCGGCACAGGAGCAGTGGCTGGCTGGCTCTGGGCCTCTCATCATGCCCTCCAGATGCAAACCAAGTGTCTGATACCACTTCTGGCAGCAGGAGCTGCACAGTCTGGTTGCTTAGGCACTGTCATTAGTCCTTGGCTCTCTAAATCTTTCATAGAAGCTATTGAATACTCTCCTCTTATATCACAACTCTGCACCTTCTCCTTCGCTGTTTTCTCTGATGCACAAACAGTGGAGAGCAGCAGCACATTTATGTGCTAACAGCCCAGATAATAGACATGATAAATAACATATAAATAAACATATAAAAACCTGGAGAAATTTGTTGCAGAGCCTTATTTCATTTTTCTTCTGCATCCAAAAATCAACAAAGATTTTGTCAGTCTTTTGTGACTGGAGTTACTGCAAACCTATAAAACCATCTGTAGTGTCTGCTGAGATCTGATGTCCTGACGCCTGTACAGCAATAACAGCCTCCCTGTTTCAAACCCAAATCTACCCAGACCTCCTCCCCATAATACATAAAGTGTCCCTTTAGCCCTCCCAGGCTAAGCCAAACATCTTGAAATGTCACATTCTCTCTCATTTGCCTCAGGCTGGATCTTGTGGGGTTTGGCCAGATTTAGCACAGGCTGTTCCCCAAGTGTTGTGAATGATGAAGCTGCAGTTGCTGTTAATCCCTTTTGGACACCTGAGCACAGGTGGACTTCTGTAGATATTAGTCATCTTTATCAGGCAAAAGATTTTACTCCATAGAAAAAAATAATTGGAAACTTAAGTTAAAATTTGATTCATCACATTATTTTCCTTTGTTGATATAATTTAGAATCATATCAGAAGTGACTGATGTAATAGACTTCCAGGTTCAGCTTGTAGGTACTAAATGTCTGATGGGCTACTCCAGGGTGAGCAGATTGATCAAATCCTGTAGGCAAGGGCTGGAATATCAGACTCCAGAATTATTGGATTCATTTTAAACATCCAATTCAAACAAATGCAGCTTACAGGAAGAGTTCTACCTATCATGTTTAAGGCACAGAGAAGGTCTAAGTTAGAATATCGCTGACACCACTGCTGTACTGTGATTAAAATATGGCTTTTGATTAGTAAACAGATGGATTTTGATCTGCATCACGAGCCTGAATGAATTTGTTGCCAGTTCTTGAAGCGATTTGTGTTCTTGGAATCAAACTACCAAACAGTAACAGATGTGAGTACATTGAGCTGTCAAGAGCTTAATGAAGTAAAACCGAGATCACTCCCCAGTTTCAGAGAAGGGTTAAGGGGATCCCTTTTTTAAAGATAATTATTTAGGACAGCACACCTGTCATTATGCTGCAGAAGATACCAAAAATTAACCATTATCTCGCATGAATTCTCACTCTGCCACATGTGGTTGAAATGATAGACAGAGTTGTAGCTCAAAATTAATTGAGCTTTCAAATCAGGAGAAAGTGGGAGAAGAAATTATCTAGGATTATTAAAACCAGTTGAAATTGCCAGCACAGCACACTTTACAGTAGTATGAAACACTCCCTTTCAATTATTAGTAGTATAAAGACAATTTGGTACACAGAACACTGACAGTTAAACCCAGCACAATACATGCAGCCAGACTGAGACATCTGCTTTCAGTACAGTGTGGGAAAAAAGACCAGAGCCCGTCCTTGCAGGGAGGTGATGGCAGGAAAACCCAGGTTTGGGTCTGCCTGTACTCTGACCACGGGCAGGTCACTGTGTGTCACTGGGGGATGACAGTTCCGTGCCTGCCGGCTCTGGGCTGTGTGCTCAGACCTGGCAAAGACTGTCAGAGCATTTGGAGAGTGCCCAGCACCACCAGGCCTTCGTTAACTGAGGGCTGCCATTACACTGTGCCAGGAGCAGAGGTGGTTTCTGTGCACAGCCCTTTGTTCCATCAGCTGAGTGAAATGGGAGCTCCATCAGTGGTTACATCTCCCCACTGGCCATGCCTGGGTGACCCAGGCCACAGCACTCAACGAAGGCAGCAGCTGCTCCTTTCCCTGACATGAAAATGCACACGTGGAGTCACAGTCAGAGCTGTGAGGATGCTGTCTATCGCTTTTTGTCCCAAGTGGAATGGGATGTAAAAGCCCAGCCTTGGGTCAGGCCTGCAGAATTGCCCAGAGCCCCCCCGAATCCCACAACACACCAGCTGCTGGCAGGAGCCTCCCCTCCTCTTCTTCCATGTGATTTGGGAGCACCAGCCATGCTGGCTGGGGGGAAATCACCTTCCAGCAAGGGACACTGATATTTACAGGGCTTATTTGATCACTAAATGACAGAATATGCTGAGTTGGAAGGGACCCACAAGGATCATCAAGTCCAACTCTTAGCCCTGCACAGGACCATCCCTAAGAGTCACACCATGTACCCAAGAGTATCCTCCAGATGCTTCTTGAACTCTGCCAGGCTTGGTGCTGTGACCACTGCCCTGGGAAACCTCTTCCAGCACCCAACCACACTCTGATCCTTCCAATATGAACCATTTAGGTTAGTTACCAATTTCCATTAATCGTGTTGCTGTTGTAAAAGTAACCATTGTGAGAAATTAGTATCTGCAGGATTAAAATCGCCTTTTCTGAGTACTTTCCAGGGAGCAGTGTTTCTGTAGTTGTGGAGCCATGGCAGTGTGTGCTTGGGGATGTGAGGGCTCTGATGGTGATGGTGGGCTCAGAGGGGAATTCTATGCAAGTTGCTGTATGTGAGTAGTTTCACTCATGCAACTCGTGCTATTAAAATCAGTCACCTGGTGCTGGCAAATAGGATGGCTCTAAAGCCAAGGGAAAGAGACACAATATCTGGCAGGGAAAGTGCAGAAAGGAGAGAGAAGCCTTTGTTACTCTCCCTTTCTGCAGTACAGAGGATGCACAGTGCTGACCCCAGGGCTCCTCCGCAGAACAGCAGATTTATAATCCTTAGGAGATTGCTGCATTTTTACAGGAGATTTGGGTGAATATATAACTGCCTCCATAGGAGCCTTTCATCATTTAGCACCCTACTGATGCCAGCTTTTCCTCTCCACAGGAATCCTGACCCAAAATGATTGTAAATTACCAGGCAGAAATCTTTGATCACTCACCAATTAGTTCCTTTCCTTTCAACACATAAAGCTCTGTATGAGGGAAGCTCTGGTGACTTCAGCATGGAGAGTAATATTTAAATTCAGCATATTGGGAGGTTGGTTACCTGTTACTTGTTCCTGAACTGAAGATTTCCTCTGTGATTCTTCCTTTATAGTGTTCCTTGCAATGTAAACAATAACCCAGTGTGTACATATGAATACTGGTACTTTCTATATCTGCTCTGACAAAGACTGAAATGGAACTGGAGCCAACACTCTCAGGGATCACATTTCTACTGCATTTTTAGAACTGCAAAGAGAAAGATTTGCTTTCCTTTGGAATGGAGGATTTTTCAGTTGTAATTCTGCACAATTTTCATATTTCTAAAGATTTAATGATACTTTCCAAATGGCAAACTTCACTTTTAAGGCTGAGCATCAGTATGGCTTCTGCCAACATGTAAGGGACTGAAGGCACCCATGAGTTGCCCCTTGCCCTGGTCAGGGGCTCACCAAGTGATGTTACTTGCAGAGTTAGGTTTGGTGCTTGCGAAATTTTGACCTTCTATAAACTACTGTTGAGTTTTAGCATATTCTCAAGTTCTCATCTTGTAGTAAGTTTAGGATTTTTATTTTTTTTAACTCTACGTTGTCTTACTTACTCCTTCCCAGCGGGAAGTGCCCCACATACTGAATCCAGCAGTGGCAGCCACAGAATTAGACTCTTACTTCCCCTGTGAAAACATTGCAAAGTTTCTCTTGAATTTTGTTCTACTTTCATTAAGCCCATGCAGTGATTTTTAGATGTAAAATAAGTTTTACTGACTCTTGCCCTCCCAAAGCAGATATCTAAAATAAACCCATTGATCACTAGCTTGCTATGCTACAGTAACTATTAAAAAACAGGGGGGATATTAATGTCACCACTGAAACAGGCAGATCTTGTCATGGAAAACAAGCTTTCAAGGTAGAAAAAAACAAACAACCCAGAACAAGTAGCGTCAGAGTAAACAGAGGAGGGTGAGAAGTCCCTTTCCCAAAGCCACAGCAGATCCAGGGACGAAGCTCTGAGGGGCTGCCTGGGGTATGAGGGGCTGTCTGGGGTATGAGGGGCTACTGGGGCACGAGGGGCTGCAGGAGCCCAGCAGCTGAGGAGAAGCATGGCTGAACTGCCCTCTTCAGCTGTTATTTTAAAGGATAAAACAGTTCCATTAGTTCTTTATTTCTCTTTCCCTTGTTGTTTTACAAAAAGAAGCCTTTTCCTTCTAGGATGTCTTAAAGTAAATGTGTTGTAGGAATTTGTTTTTTATGGACATGTGTTCATTCCCAATCAGTAGATAATTGCATTAAACTGTCTTTACCTGGAGAGGTTTGAAAATCATAGTAAACCCAACAGTCACAGCACTGCCCAAATGGCACAGATCACTTACAGACTGAGATGCTCCCTTCTCCCCCCAAACCAAAAGTCCTTTCAGAGGAAAGGTGTTACCACCCACCACCTGTCTCTCCAGCTGTCAAGATCTTGAGCCTGTTCATTAACCACGGGCAGCTTTTTAAAATTATGCCCCAATTGTATATTTTCTGGAGATTGTTGAACTGAGCTGACAACTATCCTCTCTGTGCTGGTGGCTGGGTGATGAGCCCTACTCTGGGGGAAAATGTTTTCTTCATCATTTTGGTCATGTTCCTTTAATTCTCTATGATGGAACCAGCACTTGGCACAGGGCACAGGGCTGGCATGGGACCAACTGTCTGTTGTCTTATGGATGTGTTATCCTGGGCTCTGAGAACCCAGTGGGTGATCCTGTCCACTGGGCACAGCTGAGTACTGGGTTTACACTGGTCTGTGCCCAAATGCAAAACTTCAAAGGTCTATTCTGTTTGGGTCTTTTTTTTTTCCTTAGAAGTAAATCACAAAAAATCACAGGTAAAAGTAGGGGAAAAGTGGATTTTCTAGATTGGTTTTATTTATATAACATCCACTTACAGCATAACAGCCCACTGAAAATGCAGGAGGCCACTGGGCAACCTACAAGAAAATGCAATTCACAAGCAAAAGAGTAAGGGAAGAAGGAAAGCAATTTGCCCTGTGGTACAATTAAAAGCAGAGCCCAACAATAGCAAGTGCTCAGGGAACACAATAAACCAAAGGCTGGTTCAGTCATGATGCCACACATCATGTAACCACTGCTCTCAGAGCATCCCAAAGGGCACTGTACACATGGATGACCCACACGTGTTTACACCCTGCCAAGGGCTCACCCTTTTTCTAGGGATGAGAAACAGGCATTTATTTAAATCAAGAGCGACTCGAATAATCCAGCACAAACATTCCATTTTAAAGCCATCACTCTTCCTCCAGCCCTCCCTACCAGCAGAAGGTGCTGCTCATGGTGCGTTTGGGTTGCCATGCCAGGGGCTCTTCCCATCGCTGCTGTGGTCAGTGGGCTCCTTGTCTGGGGTCCCCCAACAACAGCCTGCTGCTGGCTCATGGTTGTGGTGTCCCTGTCCCCACATTCGCCTGTGTGTCTGTGTGTGCAAGGGCACAGCAGCAGCTTCCCGAGGTGGTGGGGCAAGAGCCTGTTGCAACTGGGGGCAAAATAACTGCAGGTTGCTGATCAAGCCCTGGGACACAGCGGGCAGCAGCAGCCAGAGCAGGAGCCAGCTAAGCAGAAATATTGGCCTACATTTTTTTCTCTGCCTGGTGGAAGGCATGCGAGTTTCTATGGCAACTTGTGTTTTCTGTTCGTCAGGCCTACTGACTCACTTCTGGGGGAGCCGTGGAGAAAAAAGATTGTTTTCTTTCCCTGCCAAGTCAAGTGGCTCCTTTCCTGCAGCCCAGAGCTCTCATCTGAGGGCTTCTGGTCGGGATTTGTGGCTGGTGTGGCTTTGCAGCACCAGTTTAGGGCCACAAGACAAGACAGCTGGACGTGACAACATCCTCATCCCCTTGAGAAATCATTGGCAACGAGCTGAGTTTATCTGCATGACAGAGAACGTCAGCCCAGCTGAAACCCTGGGACAGTCAGGCTGGTGCTGGTGGCAGGGCAGAATGCATTTGTTCCTGAGCATTCTGTAGTTATCAGCCTTTTTTTTTTAATCTACCCATCCACTTTGACTTATTGGATTGTCAGCCTTGCTTTCACAGCTCTATGCCTCACAGACCAGTGTCCATTGCTAAAATATTTCATTTTTGGCTTTGCGGTGGCATCTTGAGCTTCCCAGATCAAACCTTCCATGGGAACGGGGCAGCACAGACAGGCCTTCCATGGTCTCACCTCATCACCCCAGCTTTTCTAACTGGGAAACTTTCCTGGATAGGCAAGCTCGATTTTCCAGCAGAGCTCAGGGATGCTGAGTAACCATTTTTCCTTAAAATGGAGGGGGAGCTTTGCATCCACTTCTCTCAGGCTCCACTGAAAATTCCAGCTATTATACCCTGGAGAACACTGCAAACACTCGCACGACCAGCAATTCTTCTGAAGCTTTTTCTTTTGCCTAATCACAAACATATGGTACACTTTAGGGGAGATTATCCTTACATTGTTAGCTTTAAAATGAAGCTTTCTTCCAGCTTTCCAAGGTCACAGCAGCTATCCAGTTAAATGCTAGGGCAGAAATAAAACGTTAACACAGCATGACCTTGGTCAATCAGTTAATCTTTCTCTACCCTATTTACTCCAGCAAAATAAAAATCCATCCCCACACGCTGCAGAGTGCTTTGAGATCCTGGGGTGAAAGGTACATCATAAGCCAGAGTATTAATTATTGAAGCCCTGATAGTGTGCATCGTGCTGGAGGGAATGCAGATGAATTTACTCTTCCTGTCTGTCTGTTTGTGCACGGCCACGACGTCCATGGGTCATGGTGGTGCAGCCACTGGTGAGACCCCAGGCCCCCTGAACAAGTGTGAGGTGTGTGAGGGCTCCAGCAGCAACAGTGCTGCTACTCCAGGGAGTAAGAACGGCGTAAAAGGCTTTGTCAGCATTTGATGTAGAGCTCCTCATTAATTACCCTGCGAGGGGAGGTCAGGATGCAGTCAGCTCTGAGGCACAGGGTCCATTACCCACAGAGCGTGGGTACATGTGGTAACGTGACGGGGGCAAACCTCCTGCTTCTTGTTCTCTGTTGCTATTCAGTCCTTGAGGTTTTGTGGGAAAACCTAATCTAAAATTACTCATAAATGGGTTTTCTGGCTGTTACATTAAGCTGGATTACACGGCATAGAGCATTGATTTTTAGATTTGAGAGTGCTGAATAATTTATATGCACATTGCCTTCTAAACCAGACTCTAGCTGTTTGATAGCTCTGGCCCTTCCTAGAGCAGCCCCAGACAATGGCTGTGGTAGGATACAGCCAAACTTCCAGCTCTCTTACTTGTTAGTGTCTGCTTTAAAAAGGGGGGATTGATTCTAACATCATTTTGTTACTGAGGTTTTATTTTATAGTGTCTAGTACTGCTATCCCACTGCAAGCACAAAGCATTGTTTTAGAGCTGCTGTTCCCTGAAACCAGCTTTTGCTATCCTTTGATTTCAATATGGCCATATATTACAATATTGAAATGTTCGATGCAAGCATGAGTACATAGAGACGGAAAGGGAAAACTGTCCTTTTATGAAGCATGCAGCTGTTTATCATAAATCTAAATAAAACCCCTTTTCAGAACTTTTGTCAAATCAAATTGGCTTGTGCCATTTGAACACTTCTATTTTCACACGTGTATTGTGAATGCATTTAAAAAGCACATTGGCACAGAAGTTATTCAGCTGGTGGTTGCACTCTCCTTGTGCAGACAATCTGTCTGTGAAGAGCTTCATACACCTCTGTGTGGGTTTAAGTCATGTTCAGATGTTGATGATAGGTTTGTAATTTCTCTAACAGCTTCATTTTATTTTTAATATTCTGCATCTTTACTGACTGTAGCAAACAGGGTGGAAAGCGTCGATTTTCCTCTCACGCTGGGTCAGCTTTGGTTAACTCATCAAAGGCAAGAAACATCCATTAAGTCTTCTTTTGCTGAGTCCTCAATTTAAATGAACTTGCAGGGAGCAGCAAATATTTTTCCTCCCATTTTCTGTAGCCCAGTTCCTGTGTTCCTCAGAGGTCACAGCCCTCCCCAGAGAGCAGCCTGACGGCTGAGAAACACTGCCCCAGACAAGTCCAAATGCCACTATTCTGCAGCCCTGTAATAATCTCCCCTAAATACACCAACCTCCATCCATCAAATGGTTGACCCTCTATATGAAACCTCTCAGGAACTGGAATCACACAACGCTGGTACCAAACTGCCCCGTGCCTTCACCAGGGTGGTGCATTATCCTCACACAGTCAGTTACTGACACCGTGTCTGAGGCTGATGTTTGTAGTGGGGTTTTTGACAGGGATTGCTCAGGGCTGGGGATGGATGGCCACTCATGGTCCTTTGCACTCTGGCCCCAGGACCCCTGCTTGCCCTTGGGTCCACAAAGACGGAGACAGGGATCCCAGACAGGGATTGCAGGGACTCAGGCAGGGTCAGCCTTTTCACTGTGTGGGGAAACACGGGGTGTCCTCTCCATCAGCAGTGCCAGCTCTGCGTGCAGATGCCTTGCTGTGAAAATCCAGACCTCTTTTACACTGCACATCCCTCCCCATGGTTCAGGTGGATGAGGTTCACCCATCCAAACTCTTACATCCGTATTTCTTATTTGCCTGTTTCTCCAGCATGTTCTGTCTTGGTTGGGTTGTTTTTATTTTAGCTGTAGGCTTGCACAGCTCATAGTAGGGCTGCATTAAAGACAAGAACTGGTGTGATGTGTACAGATCTTGCAAATGCTGTGCGTGATAGAAATTGCTCTCCCTGTATTCACAGAGCCACCGACTGGTTTGGGCTCATCCAGTTCCAACCCCTGCCATGGGCAGGGACACTTCCCACTATCCCAGGTTGCTCCAAGCCCTGTCCAACCTGGCCTTGGACACTCCCAGGGATGGGGCATCCACAGCTTCTCTGCCCAACCTGTGCCAGGGCCTGCCCACCCTCACAGGGAAGGATTTCTTCCCAATATCCCATCTAACCCTGCAGGAATTGCTTCAGGAAGGTCAGAACGGCACCAAAACTGATCGTCGGGCTGCACGATCCATCCCGAAATGTTTGCAGGGTTGAAATGATCCTGTTCTTTGAAACAGGAACTGCAGAAACCCTTTCTTCCAGGACGCTTGCAGCTAATTATCTCCCGCCCGCCGGGCTGCTTTGGGAAGCTGTGCCGCGGGATAGCTGCGGGATTGCTGCGGGATGGCCGCGGGATGGCTGAGGGATAGCTGCGGGATGGTTGCGGGATGGCTGAGGGATGGCTGCGGGATCGCTGCGGGATGGCTGCGGGATGGTTGCGGGATCGCTGCGGGATCGCCCGGCCGGGATGCCGCAGCGCGGAGCTCCCTCTGCCGGCGGCTGCGGGAAATGCCGGGCTCGGCGGCACCGCCGGAGCCCCGACCGGGCACGGGGGGCCCATTGAGGGGGTTCGTTCGCTCAGCAGAGCACGGTGGGGTCAAACTCGCTCGGCACCTGTCGTGTCCGGGGTTCACCACGGGTTTTAATGCACTTAAAGGGTGACTCGAAGCCATGCAGAGGCCAATCCAGCTCTCCACGGGCAAGACTCGTGTTTCTCGGTGTATTTCGTGTATTGAATTCTGTCGTTTGAGGAGGTATTTGTTTCACAGATCATAATTTTCAGCAGGCTGGGATGGTGTGTTCATTGTTCACGTCTCGGTCAGCCATTGCTCCAAACCCGGGAGACCTCAGCGTGCAGACTATGGACTTTGGATGGACCTTTCCCTCCCCCTATTCCTCAGCAGTTCCAGCAGCACGTTCTGCAGCTGACTGCACGCAATTCCTGCTGCACGGAGTTCTCCTGCAAACAACACAAGGTCGGTTCTTCCCTGCTGGGAGACCAGCCCAGCTGACACCGCCCCGTGCTTCCACCACATGGGCTCCATCCAGAACTCAAACCCAGACCTGAGCACATGCTTGGATTGCACATGCAAAGACCACAGGACTCAGCAGTGTGACCCGAAAAGCCAGCCCCAAGTGGGATCCCCAGGAGCCCAACAAGTGTTTGGGAATGCCAGAGGGACTCTTGGGTTCCCTGGGCCCATCTCTCTTGGGATCACCTGTAGCAGCCTGTGCTGTTATAGTAGGAATATAATGAATTATGTATTACTGGCATAATAAAAACTGTCCTTGTGTCATGCTGAAGTTCCTGGACCAGGGATTACTGCATAAAACCAGGAGGAAGCTGGAGAGTGCTAGAGGCCTGTGATTCCAGTGTTGGCACTTCCCAGTGCTGCCTGAGGAATGGGGAGAGTTTTCAGCCCTATCAACGTATCTGTGAGACCCATTCATCACACATGTCCTGCTTAACCACTCTCCATGATTAAATATTTACAATAAGAATTTCTTCATCATTAAAACCCTAAATAAAAGGATTACAGAGAAAGTCAGAATAGTTCAGTGGGAAACAGCACTAATTATTTTCACCCTTGTGGGTTTTTCTATAGTCAATACTTGAATTTCAAAATTAAAATATTGAGATAAACTCCCGCTTTCATGTGAGCACAGTTGGGGGTATTTCTTACTTGGTGTAAAGCTTGAAAAGGGAAAATTAACACTCATTTAATCATTTACGTTGTCATAATTTAGGCCCTGAGCGACAAAGCATTTAAGCAGGAGATAAAACTTTAAGCAGTCACATATTCCAGCAACTCCAGATGGATTATTCAGAGGCCTGAAGTGAAAAGTTGTTTATTCAGAGTAAGGGAAGAGCAGAATTCCCACGTGCTGGAAGCTGAGTCGTGGAGCCCGACTGGGGCAGAGGGATGCTGAGAGGTTTTGATCCGGGGCACAGCACACAGAGCTCAGTCTCCACACAGCCACCAGCTCCAGGGGTGATGCCCTGGCTCACAGGGATTGCACAACCTCAGGAAAGTCAGGAAATAAATGAGAGTAATTTCTGAGCTGGGGGGAAAGTCATAGAGATGAATAATGCCAGAAAGCCGGACTCACTGCTGGTCAAAGGATGCAGAAATCCTGAGGATGGTTTGAGCACGGAGAAGCTGCTGCACAGCCAGAAAGGAAACAAGCAGAAGAGCAGGAAGGGGATTGTCAGGTCTCCAGCACTATTGCAGTTATTCTTCCACATCTGCACAGCTGAAGTGGTTTTCTTTTTTAAACATCCATCACATCTCTAGAATAGGATAAGTGTAAGATATTGGGTGATCCTTGTGGCATTGGAAGACAGGATCATCCTCGAATGGCAATTTTTCATCTCTTCAAATCTTGTCTGTTTTGTGGTGGCATGAAGGGTGGATATAAGGAAAGATGATGAGTGCCACAACCACTGCTGGTTTTTCCTGCACTATCTATATAGGAATGTCATCAACATTATTTTATTTAAATAAATCTAAGCCCATTCAAACTTTGTATGATGCCATCAATAGCCCTGAAAACAAAGAAAAGCATTTACTGAGTATAACAATCCAGCTCTGTGATTAAAGTACTACCCAAATTCATTGCTCCGAGTGTTTCAAAGCGATTTCCTTAGGGCTCAACTACAGCCACAACATAGTAGACATCAGTATCTGTACCATCTGAGTATCATCCAATTCCATCTAAAGGACTGACTAAACAGGAAATAATACACAAACAAGATGATAAAATGCCCTCAGCATTCCCTCAAAACAGGTAAAAAGACTCAGCGCTCAACCTATATATGCTCATAAGGAGACAAAAGGTTTAAGTTTTCACAAGTCATGTCTAATCTTTAGAGAAGATGAAAAAAACATTGGTTAGGATTTGACTGAAAGTTTCAGAAGCAGAGATGGAAACTGAAGAGGGTCCTGTCCCCCCAGTGCAAGGCTGGATGTGGGCAGCTCCAGCAGTGTCAGCAGCAGTGCCACCTGCTCAGGAGCTGCAGGAGCCTTCTTTCCCTGGGAAGCCATTCCTGCCCGTGGGTTGTTATCTGGAGTAGCCCAGGTGAGGAAGAGCAGCATAACCCCAAGCAGAGTCCTCCAGGCCAGGCAGCCTGAGGGGAAGGACAGCTCTGACTTCAGACTAAGCCCCTCTGCCTCTTGGTGCCCTAAGCCCCTGCCTGAGGTCTGTGTCTGATGGGGTTGTGGAGGTAGCCCAGTGCCTGCTCTTCCCAAGTGTAGACATAACATGATAGAAATTGGACCTCTTGGTACTTCTAGCACATATGCAAACTTTTAAATGCTGTCCCTAAAGTGTTCACAAAGTCAACCCAGATAATGTAAGTGTTCTGGTTTATCAATGTCCCCAGTAACAGGGTCAAATGATTCAGCAAAAACTTTTCCATATTATCCTCCAGAGGTAGATGAATACACAGTTGATGGATTTTGGATGTGTACCCAAGCTGCTGAATCGACCAGGTCCAAAAACTTGAAATAAATGAATTTAATCAGGAAACATCACTCTGATATGAATGTTTAATGGCACTGATTTATACTTTGAGCTGCCAAAGCCAGGAGCCAGCTTAGCAGTTGAGAGCCCACAGAGCTCAAGGTTTCAAAACAAACAACACTCCTTGGAGATTAGAGTGTTGCAAAAGATGTGAGCAGGCAGGGGAAGGAATGTTTTGCCTCCTGCTAAAGCATTAACCCGGTACAGGACTAAACTATTCAAATGTACCTGTAAAGGTTTCTTTCAAATGCGATGTTTAATCAAACATCCATTAGAGCACTGCCTCTTGCATGGCCCATATACTCCTCTAAGGACTCTTTTTTGTTGTCTTTTATTTTGTCTCACTCACTAAACCCAAGAGTCGGTGGCCCTTGCAGGGGCACAGAGCCAGCAGGTGTCTGTGCTGGGCTGTAACCCCAAGGGCAGGTCCTGCGGTAAGCAGTGCAGTTTGTACAGCAGGTTTGATGGTAAAATAGCAATTCTTTCTTGCAGGACCTGGGAGGAGCGAGTGAGGTGGTTTGCAGAGAGGATGGATGATTGGAAAGCAGCTGAGAAGTTCCATGAGAAATGAAACTCATCCCATAAGCTATACCTGCCTGAAGGCACCAGGTGAGTTACTTTGGCCAGGCTTTCTCTACATCTTATCTACCTCTTCTGCTCCTCATTATCTACATCTTTTGGTCCTGCATGATGATGATACCCTCATTACTGTTGTGAGGAATTCAGATAACACAGGGATGAGTTCATGGCAAAGCCCAGGAGGAAATGACTCCTTGCATGTGCAGAGGAGGGTCTGATGAGCGTGCAGTACGTGAGGCCACCAGCCCCACACTGAGCAAGGACATCACCCTGGCTGGGGAACAGGAGCATCTTTAGAGTCAGTCCCAAGCTCTACAAAACAGCATAGCCCAGCTCATGACAGTTTGGGTTTGCCACCTTTGGCCATTCCTCGGGGTAGTTTTTGGTTTGTGAATTCCTTAATGTTCCCAAGTAGAATAAAAATTCTCACATGAAAACTGGGTTCCATGAGAACCATTCAGTTTTCTAACTCGTTTCTTTTCCTTTTACTTCAGTATCTTTTCCCAGTCCAAAACCTGAAGTCAATCAGAGACACATACCTAGAATGGAAAATTTCTGTGCGGGTAATTAAAGTTCAATTTAGTTTTGCAAGCTACTGAAAGAACGGGCTGTACAAAGGAAAACGTTTCTCGCGTTCGGCACAGGCAGCTGCTCTGCGAGTGTTCCCAAAGGAGCGTGTGCTGCCTGTGCTGACCCTTTCAGACATGCCCCCTTCTTTCTTTGCTTTCACGCACAGAAAGGGCTTGGCAGCCGCCCACCGGCAGCGGTGCGGGACACGCCTGTGCTCTCAGTGCCCCGCACCCCCAGCCCGCGGCAGCCCAGGAAGGTTCTGCATGAACGGCACAGAACTGGAGAGCCCAGCGGGGGCAGCGCCGGGGCGGGCCCGTCCCGCGGGTTGGGGGGGGCGGGATCCGTGCGGGGCACGGCTGCCGGCCCCGGGCATGCCTGTAACACACGGGCAGTGTCTGTGCGGGGAGCCCCCCGTGCCGCGGGCGGGGGCGGCGGCGGTGGCGGCGCGGCACGTGCGCGGGGC
>VXBX01001698.1:2175091-2256271 GCA_013400415.1 Scytalopus superciliaris | reverse complement strand
GGACCTGTGGGAGCGGCGCTTTGTGCGGGCGCCGCCGCCGCCCATTGTGTCGGTGATGAGTCACGCAGCAGGCGGGGGATGCGGGGCCGCGCAGGGCCGGGGGGATTCCCGAGCGCAGTGACAGCTCCGGAGCCGCTCCCAGCCCGCGGCAGCCCCCCGGGCCCGCAGGGGGTGGCCGTGCTCAGTGCTCGGTGTGCGGCACTCAAACACACGGGGCTCCGCAGGGCTGTTTGTGGCTCCTGCGGCTGGGACAGGTTTCCACCGCGATCCGTCTGTCCCACACCCTGGGAATGTCCTGTGAGTGGGTGCAACAAGTGGGAGGCAGAGGAGCAGGAGGGACCTGGCTCGTGGTGCTGGGCAACCTCTGAGGCAGGAATCCTGGCTGAGGGGGACACGGGCAAGGCAACACGGCAAGGAAAAGACATCCTGCAGGGTTCCCAGCTCCAGGAGCAGCTCACGGGGGTGTGTGGGGATGCGGTGTTACACCAAAGCCCGCTGCAGGCAGGAGCTGCCAGGGCAAGCCTGTGGAGCCTGGGGTGGCACTCCTACACAGTGCTGGGGGTGGTACAGTGACCGTGTCTGCTGCACAGGCACGTCAGGGCTGAGCTGGCTGCAGGAGCAGCAGCATCAGTGCAAACGTGGCCACTTCAGGGAAGTTTGAGTACCAGGAAGATCTGTGGCACACGAGGGAGGAGCCCGGCACGCGACCTTTGGGTGGCAGGAAGATGTGGAGGGAGAGCACAAGCTGAGGATAGCTGGGAAAGACTGGGGAGCAACGGAGTGTTCTGGGTTGGCTTCCTTCCCTGGCCTTCTTCCTCTCCTCCCCCTTCAAATCTGTGTTCTGAGAAGTGTTACAGTTTGCATTACACCCCCAGTTACAGTGTGGAACTCCAGGGGTCCAGTCTGGCCTAAAAATCAATCCGTTTTGGAAACAGCATTAGAAAATGTAATCCTGAACTGATCTAAGGCTGCTGGCTCTGAAGCTGACAGTGGTGCCTGGCCATGGGCAGGATGGAGCATCCTGGGAATCCCTGGGAGTGTGGGCTGTGATCCATCCCTTGTCCTGCACCAACACCGCGGTAACACACCCATAATACCCACGCAGTTGCTTTTCCATACCTGGGAATAAAGGGGGGGAATGTCTCCCATTAAACCAGACACTCACCATCGTGTCTATGAAAGAGAAAACTGACAGAAGGAAAACCAGGCAGGCTTTAGAGGAAAAGAGAGCAGAATGTCTCAGGGAGGGAGATCCTCTCTGTGGGGATCCCTGGTGATGTGGAGCAGTGCAGGACCTGCACAGGAAAGCATGGGATGAGGCACAGCTGGGAGCACCAGGGCCACCCCCAGCTGGACAGAGCTAGTGGAAACTGGGGGGTTATGATCCCATGTGTGTGCTGGATGCGTCCTCCTGGACCTGTGTGACTCAGAGAGTTTCATACAGCTGGACAGATTTTCTGTAGATCTGCAGAGAAATGTAACAACAATGGAACTGCAGAAGTTTGGCTCCTCATCTGTGCTGTGTGCATGTGCTCAGCAGACCCGTTCTCCTACGTGGTGACAAATGTTCTGTAAATGATGGTACCAGTAATACGTTATTTGGATTATTTGGATCTCATTAATTTGTGGGGAACAAACCAACAGCTGTGAGGAAGTGAAGGGAACAGTTGATGTACATTTCTATATTGTGAACACCATGGAGATGGAGACAGTGACAGACACATTGTGGGGACCACACACCAGATCTCTGTTTTTTTGAGGGGGTCAGGATGCTGAAACACTCTCATCCACACCTGTGTTCAAGATTCACAACGGTGCTGCTGCTGTAACCCTCTTGCTGTAGGCACATGACTCCCAGGCACGTAAACTCACACAGGCACAGACTCACAGCCTTAGAGCCCTTCCTCTGTTACGTGCAAGCTCCAGAGACATTTGACTTGAATTACAGGGCAGCTGATTTCTTTGAATTTAGCTTAATCCAGGAATGTTTCATGATCTAAGAAAAACAAATTTCTTTATAATTGCAAGTAACTGATATTTGTTTTCTTAGGGTTTTTCCCATAGATGTTCATCTGTGAGTGCTCAGCGTGCGCTCGCTGCTCTCCCGATGCTGTGTGGTTCGTTCACACAGTCCCTTCCCTGAGTGGTGCCAGCATAGGCAGTGACCCTGCACCAAGCACAGGGTTACGGGCTTTTGCTTCTTACCTAACTGCCAGTTGGGGTCTCTTCTTAATTGCCTGGGAGTGATAACAAGGTGTGTGGTGGCCAGAAAGGTTTCCTTTGGCTGTAATACCACCCACCTCATGCAGATGGGTGAGGAAGAGAACCTGCTCACACCCAGCATCTGTGGTTGGGCAGTGGCTTGGTGCTGTGCTCAGTGTGGTCCCCCACTGGTGTCTCTCAACAGATCTCATCAACATGATGTTGGGATGCATTTCCAGAAACCCTATAGGGCTTTTTAAACACTCTTGGCTTCTGTCTCACCAGGGTGCACGTGGGTCCTGAGTGGCTCCAAGGGCGTGTGGCCATGTTCTTAGCCATTACTGGCTGCTGCAGGCAGCACACCCACCTGGGTTTCTTTCAGGGGAAGTTAAAGCACCTCCCAACAAGCAGTGTGGAGTTTATCTATTTCTGTGCTGCAGCTCTGAGGAAAACAGTCCCATAGTGACATACTGACTCTGAGAATTAGAGTTTAACTTTGTGAAGAGGATCCTCTTTGATAGAGGATATCTGTGAATCAACATGATGTTGGGATGCCTGCCGTGGGAGGGCAGGGATAACTGCTTTGGTGTAGCCAGTTCAGGTGATGGAGGAGACTCCCGTGTGTGGACTGTGATGGTCAGATACTCTCCATTCTTACCTCTTTTTCAAGTATGGAGATAGGATTCTGAAGAGTAATCTGCACACTTCCATTTATTTCCTTGTGAAGAGAGCTGGCTAGTGTGAGCAGCCGTGGAAACAACTCCTGGCACAGCCCTGGACTGAAGGTGCAGCAGTGAGCCCTGATTCTCCTCACGGGATCGAGGAATGTTACCTGGAGCAAACATGCTTCCCTGACAGGCTGGCTGTTAACTGCCAGATCCGGTTTTGCCATCACTCACTGAAGTCATTTCACCTGTCCATGCTCCCTTGTTGGCTGTGTAACACACGCACTGTGTTTGCTGGCCAGCTCAAAGCAGCCTGCAGAGCACTTGCCAGCAGTGGATGAAGTGGGGTCTCGAAGTTTCTTTTGAGGACACATCTGTGGGCTTTTTGGTCTGTTTTAAGAGTACATTGTTTATAATAGAATTTATTTAGTCAGCTCATGTTTACTGTTCTTTTCTGACCTGTACATTTAAGGCACATCATTGTTCTCTGTCCCTGCAGTGTGTCCCCCTGTCCCTGGGCCAGAAGCAGGGACATCAGTGTCCTCATGTGCGTGGGAATGAGTGGGTTGGGTCCTGCCTGTCATCAGTGCCACTTTTGCTTGAACTGTGACACAGAAGCTGTTCAGCTGACAAATACGTGCTTGTCAGAGCACATTACTTTCTCCCTCTACATTTAAAAAATGCCAAGGCCTTATGGAATAGCACTGAAACCCATCTTGTGTAGGACAGCTCACCTGGCTGACTGCGCAGGTGAAGATCCTTGGACAATGAAGCAGAGTCAGTATCTGCTGTTGGTGCCCACTCCACCTGTCAGAGCCTGTGCTTCCCTGGACTTCATCCCAAATCCCGCAAAAAGGAGATATGTAATACCTAAAGGAAATTTTACATCCCTGCAGCCTACCAAGCTGTGGTGCTGCAGCCATGACAGCACACAGCATTGTTGGCACTCTGGTGACCTGGAGGGGTGTGTATAGGTAGGGCTCTCCATGATGGTTTTATTTTTTTAGCAGTCTTGATCTGTTTTCTTTTCCTTTGTAGTGCTGATAAATCCCAGGCCTTTATTTCTTTCTTCTGGCCACTAAGAGTTAGTTATAACTAAAACGCAGCTAAAATGATTCTCTGGAGCTGATTCAGGGTTTTAGTTAAACCCTGGAGGACTAGCATATTAAAGCACCATGTAAATTATCCATAGAGGCTGGAGAAGCTGTTGCTTTGAGAAACGTCTGCCAGGTATTTAGTTATGGTTGATTCCTCTTTGGGGCTTGGGAGATGAACTACAAGATTTCTTGAGGATCTTTCCCTGCTGCATTCCAGGAGCTGCAGTGGTTGTTTGAATGCTTCTTTGTAAGCCACCTGTCTCCATAAAGTAGGAATAAAATGTGCCTGCTTTCTGCATTTTATCAGGCAAGAGGATGACCTTGTCATTTCTCTGAATTGATTTCAGGTTTGGATACCGGGGTCACTGGTTTCTCTGCTGGTCTGAACTGGTTGATGCTATGGAGGGATAGGTCACATGAAGGCTGATTTTCCTTTGGCTTTAGAGACATAACATCCCCTGGCTGAGGAAGTGGAGATTCAAGTATTGTTGTTAGCAGTGAATAGTGACCCAGTGTGCAGATGAGGTGTGAGCCTGTGGCAGCAGTGCCAGTGCAGCGAGGTCGCTCAGCAGGGAGAGTGTCAGGGGGGAATGGGGGTCTCTGAAGCCTGAAGCCGAAACCCCAGGAGGGCTGGCTTAGCTCTCACTCCTCTGGAGTGTATCACAAGCTTCTGAATTCTAAGTGTGAAGCATTTCAGGATCCTTTGTGAACAGGGTGCTCCTGAAATATGGTTTAGTCTTTCTTTGAGATGCCATCATGGTCCAGTGTGTGTGAGGAGGAAGGGACATGGGACAGTTTGGTATCAGGCTGGAAGTGTCACCAGGTGCCTGGCAGCCAGCTCAGTAGTGTGTGCATGGCCTGGAGGGATTTGGGAGGCAGGGCTGTATCTGCCACATTACTGGTGGGAAAACAGAAGTGCAAAGGGATGGACACCAAGCAGAGAGAATTTAGCAAAGGTGGTTAAGAAGAGGGGACTTGTGCTGTGCTGTTGTCAACCAAGATTCAGAAGGGCTCAGAGAATGGGGTCCCAATTTCAAAGTGGTCTCAGTCCTGCGGCTTGTTCCTGGGCCTGGAAGCGCCCACGGCTGGTTGCTGCAGCCTCTGGTGTCAGCAGCATTGCTATGACTCAGAGCTTGCCTGGCTCAGGCTGAGCTTTGCTGGGCTCCAGTTCTGCTGACTGTTCTTATCTTCCTTTTCATGGTTCTCCTCTGCAGAGCCTGGGACCTGCAGAAACAGAAACCAACCTTCAGGCTCCAGCCTGCCCTTCCTCTTGGCATGGCTGTCCCCCTCCAGGCTGGCCTCTGGAGGGGGAAATATCTGGACATTTTTTCTGTCCCCAGCATTTTCCTAGTAGGAGCCTGAAGTGACAGCTGCGGGTGACACTGCTCCAGATCCATGCGAGTGACACCCAGGGCACTCCTCTCTGGGACTGTAGCTGTTCAGGGTGTGCAGATTAAGCTCCCAGAAACATTGAATGATTCAAAAAACCACTTCAGACCATTCAGAAAGTGACACCACAGAACTGCCAGTGCCTCGCTGTTCCCAGAGTTAGGGATGTCTGTGTGCTGGGGAGGGACTGTTGAGCACACAGGTAGAATGCTTGGCTATGCAAAGGCACATGTCCTTGATAAGTTCTGAGTACTGATAGTGTCCCTAGTGAAAAACAGAAGCATTTAAAGGGCACTGGCATTCCTTAAGGCCTGCTCCTCCAACACGGCCCTGGGAGGCTCAGGCTGTGCCCTGGCTGCTGCCAGCCCAGGGCACGTGTGGCTCTGCCCCACTCTGCTCCCTGTGTCAGCAGCACTGTCTGTGACAGATGGATGGTGTTTCCAGGGCAGGCAAAAGGGAGGAGATATATTTAAACACAGCAGATTATTAGGTAACAAAGTTGAGTGCCTTGGTGCTGTGTATTCCTGGACCATCAGGGCCCTAAAATAGCACCAGGACACTGGTCAGGAGTGCTGACCCTGTTTCTGTGTCCTCCCAGGCAGGATTTGCTGTTCTGTCCGGTGGCTGCTGGTGCTGCTGTTGCTGCCTGGGTGGCATGGCCAGAGAGCTGATGTCCCTGTTCTCAACACGTGGGCATGATGGCAGGCAGAGTTGTGTGAGTAGGGTGGGATTCCTGGTCCCTTCATGCCTGGCCTGTGGTTCAGACCCCTTGAGGGTTCCAGGGCTGGTTTGCTTGCTTGGTTTGTCCTGTCCTCAGTCCCCTTGATAAGAGTGTCAAGAATGAGTGGAAATCACACATGATTTTGGGGCGCACCTTTGGGTTCAGCTGTCCTCTTAGCCCAAGGGGATGCCCTAGCCTTGGCTGCTTTCTGTGTCTGGGCTTGCAGGAGTTCCTGTGCTGAGTGAGCTGCACGGAAAGGAATGAACCTCACGTGTATCTGAGCACAGGGTGCTGGTCACTCATCCGTGATCTCTGTCTGTGACTGAACATGAGTGAACTTCCTTCATATGGGAAAACACAGAGCTTGAGGCGGGTTTCTTTCAAAGCATGTCTGGTTTGTGTACAAGGTGTGAGTACAAAGCGAGCAGGAGACAGAACTTTACCACCCAATGGAAGGGCTTCTGTCCTAAAAGGTGACTCAGGGACCCTCCAGTCCTCTGGCTGGGGAGGGGTTGGCAATGTGGATCCTTTCTGCCTGTGGATGAGTCAGACACAAAAGAACAGTGGCTCGCTGGTGTCAGATTTTGGCTAAAAGAAAAAGCTTGAAATAAACTCTTTAGCTCAAGGGAGCTCAAGATTTGCAACACCAAAGGCCTTGCTGGCAGCTTGTCAGCAGCCCCAGGGCTGCACCTGCTTCCAGAGACATTTACATAAGTATTTCTGATCAGTAATGCGTGCTTTAACCTTGCTTCCCTGTTCTCCCGCATCCCTGATGAATGAACATTGCTCCTGGTAGGGGTTTCATGCCGACTGCTGCTCCCGCATGGCAGCGCTGCTGGCAGCACAGACCTCGGCTCTCCTGGCTGGATCCTCTGCTCTGCTGTGGCAGTGTCACCTCCAGCCACCAGTGCAGACATGAGTGCCACCCGAGCAGGTGCCGCTGTCCTCACCAGACCCCGCCAGGATTCCCATTAAAGGACTCTCTTGCTGCTCCCTGCTCTCTGTCTCGGTGCAGTTTTAAGTCTGGGTGGAAGCTGTGTGGTCTGTGGGCCGGCGTGTGCCCAGCAAGCTGGTGCTGGCCAGCTGTTCCCTTGTCCAAGGCCGGGTGCCTGAGCTGCCCTGGCGCCGGCGGCGTGGCCGGACACGCACAGGGAACACCGTGAGTCAGCAGGTCCCCAGGGTTGGGTTTCCTCGCGCGCCCTGTGCCAGGGCCGTCGCATTGGCTCTGGCTGCAGACCAGCAGTGAAGTGGAGCAAAAGATCTGCAGACAAAGGGCTTTTCTGTATTGGGTATTAATGTTGTTTGGTTGAACCACTCGGAAATCGTCAGTGGCTAAGATCTTTGTTTACATCAGGAGGTTCCTGCTGGGGTTTTTGCCACCCTGCGCTGCTTTGCCTCTTCCTTTAAGGAAATGTTGATAATTACCCTGAAATATTTTGAGAAAATACAGAGGAATGCTACTTTCACCCTCAGCTACTGCTTAAAAAACCTCCCTCTTATTTTGGAGTCAGTCAGATCTTTTGTTCACTTACTCCTACTTGTGCTGCAGGAGTTGAATGAAAACTTTGGATTTGAGTGAGGAAGAGTGCTGTATGGATGTGAAATCTTTCCCAATCATGGAATGTCAAGGGTGCCTTTCTGAGTGCTGCAGGGTCTGAGACTGGGGCTGCAGCCCTGGTTCTGGAGCTCGATCCAGAGGGTGATTTCTCCCTGTGAGGGTGCTAGACAGTGTTTATTCTGGCAGATGGGTGCCTGACCCTGCTCTTGGACTCCTGAGAGGGGTGGGGGGGTATTTGGGCTGTTGCTGTAGCTGAACTTCAGGAAATTGCATTGACTGAATCTGGGACAGTGTCACTGTGCGGTCACATGTACCAAAGGGCATTCAGAATCAGGAAAAAGAGTTTTTTCACTGTATTGCTCTCTCTAGCTTTTGCACTACACCCTTCAAAATCAAAAGGTGGGTAAGAAATTACCCCAGCAATGGCAGGGCCCCTCAGAGGTGGCAGTGGCTGGGCAGCTCTGTGCCTGGGGGGACCCTTTTCTCTTTGTTCTACTTGTTATGTTCAGTACAGCTTCTTCTTGAAGATCACTGCAGGGTTGAACATAGCCTGGTAATTCCAGGTTGCAGTATACGCTCTCTTCTATCAGATTTCCTAAATGCACGCTGTGACTTTAGTGTTTTTGGTTGAGCCCAAGCTTCTCCTGGGAACAGGCTCTGTTGGGATGTTTCTTGGAGCTTCCTCTGAATTACCTGATACTGGCAGCTATATAAGACAGGACACCTGACCATCCATGTCCTTCCTCTGATCCCTTCCTTGGTGAAGTAAGGGTTTATTTTCCAAATATTTGTATATTACTGTGGAGAGGTTGGTGCACCACTTTTTGTTGCAGCTCCTCAGAGGCTGTCAGGAGCAGGATCTGCTGAGCCTCACGGATGGTGGGTTTGGAGATATTTGATTAAGACTCTGTGATGTCTAGATGCCAGGGCCACTGGCGCCACAGGACTTCTATAAATAAATTTTCCTTGTGCCATGTTCACGCAATTAAAGCCGGAGCCCTGGATCGCGTTTGATGAGGTTTATTTTGCTAGTCAGGCCACACAGATTTCATTTACTTTGTCTGGTGTTATAAAAACATATAGGAACGTACACACATCAAAGCCAAGTTTAGGAGCTTGAATAAAATATCTGCAGCAGTAAAGAGGTGCCCTGGCGGGTTTGTATCAGTACAGTGTCTATTGAGCTGGGTATTTACTCAGGGTATTACAAGGCATGGGACATTTTAACCTAAGGAGCCTGCCCTGTGTTGGTTCAAGGCTGGGGAAGGTCAGGGAAGTGCCACTGCTCACTGTTGGTCTTTCTCTTTCAGAGGAGAATGAGAAGCACGAGAAGCTCCGCCTGGAGAGGGAGCAGGAGCAGAAGAAGGCCAGCAAGGCCAGCGTGCCACGGGCCAACAGTGCCCTCTCCCCCGAGGAGCCCCGAAGCGAACTGCTGGTGCCTATCNCCCCCATTTCAGTCATTCCCATCCCCGTTGTCACCAGTTCCCCCCAGCAAGCAGCCCAGACCGCCCTGTCCCCGCCGCTCGTGCAACGCCACCAGCCCCTCGTAAGCACTCCCAGTGTCCCCAAGGAATCCTCGTCAGTGGCGCCGGTAATCCAGAGGCCGCCGGGCCCACATCTGCCGGATGGGAAAGCTGCAACGCCGCCGTCGGGCAGCCCCAAGCAGCTCCAGCACTACACGGCGCCGGTCCTGGCCATCTCCCAGCACCATGTGGTCCCGCAGCCCATCCAGCCCCTGCAGCACCCGGGAGCGCCCGCGCCGCTCGGCGCCCTGAAGCTGGCTCCGGCTGACGACCTGAAACCAATCGAGCTCAAGAAGAGAATTGGAGGGTGAGTGCACTGTGTGTGTGGAGGCGTCCAAGAGGGACCAGGCAAAAATGGCATTGAAACCTGCATCGCTCTGGAGCAGCTCCTGCTTTTGCAAAGTGTTATCAGATCAGAAATACCAAGACCCATGGATGTTTGATGTCTGTTTGGATTACTGAGAGGAGGGTTTTTTAGCTTGATGTGTTTTTATTTCCATCCCTGACTCCACACTGTAAGATTTCTGTACCAGGATTATTTTTTTCCAAGCCAGAACTGTGTTAGGAAGCAAGTCCCAGCCCTGCCTGTCTGATCTCAGGTGGCATCTGGTGTTATGTTTGACAAAAGATCTCTGCATGTACTGGTCAGGGAAATCACATGGCACTGCTGCTTGCGGGAGCTTCCTTGAAAACTGGGATGTGATCTGGGAGATGTTCTTCCCAGGACAGGGATTACTTTAGCTGCTCTTTCAGTTTCTCAGTGCTATAAGTGCTGTGGGCCTCCTGTTTGCTCAGAATCCTGCAGCTGGAAGGGGCTGAAGGCTGTTTAATCTGCCCTCACCCTCGGACAGGACATGTGGCTCTGATGTTGCTCCAGGTTAGTGTTTATCTGACTTGTTCCTACAGGCTTTGTTTGGTGGAGACACTGCCTTCTCTGTAGGTGGTTGTTTCCAGACCACAGTATCCCAGTACTGTCTGGTATTACTGCTTGTGGACTGGGAGAACAAACCATTCCCTTTGCAGCAGTTTTATCTGTTTCCCTTGGCCTTTCAGTTTTTCTGCAGGATAAGTGACCTGGATCTGCTCGGTCTTCCCTCCTGGAGTGTGCTCCCTGGGCTTCTGACCATTGTCCTAGCTGCCTGCACCAGGGGAATTACTCTTGGCAGCAGTGTTTGAAATGATGTGCAAATCCCACAGGGGCTGAAGGAGATGTAACGTGTAGTGGACAGAAAAAGGGCTCATAGTGTCTGTTGGGATGTAGAGATCCCAAAATGCATAGAAGGAAACAGCAAAAGTAATGCAGATAAGAGTTTGTGAAGATAAAGACTTGGGTAAAATGCCAATTTGATTCCTCTTAAGGAAGACTGGGATCTTCAGAGCTTGTCTGTAAAATGCCTGGCTGCAGGAAGGTCCATCAGCCTGTGCTTTGTCACCACCCTTGTGTGGATTCAGACACCTGTGGAGGGGGTTTCTGCTGGCAGGGGTGTACCAGGACAGGCTGCACAAGTTTGGCTGCCCAGGCAGGCAAACCACAAACTGCTCCTGTGCCATCACACTGAGCTTTGCCTCTGAGAGCCTGGGAGGGCTGTGGTCCCAGTGTGGAGTACAGCTTCTCACTGTGGCCCCATAGAACTGGTCCATTAGACACAAGCACAGAAAAGGTGTCTTTTTCAGCCTGTAAATGTTTCATGAAAAAATGCTGTCAAATGTTTGTTTTCAAATATCTGACAATTTATTGAATATGATTACCTCAATGTCCTGTATTTTCACCCAAAGGCAAATAATTACTTTGCACAGTGTATGGAAGATACTTGAAATCACCACATGTCTGCTAATGTACCTTAGCATGGCTATAGCTGAAAAACTGAGATAACGTGTTTGACTTTTCCTAAAAATATTCCCCTGATTCGGAGGGTGGGGTTGAACTTGAACCCCAAAACCAGAAGGTCACTCTGGTTCTTCCTTGAGCAGTGACTGGAGGATTCCTGGATTGCTTCATTCCATGTTTATCCTCAGCTTTGTTGTTTCAGGCACAATAAAAATCTGAAGCAGTTGGAAGTGCCTGCCTACTGGAATTTGAAACTGCACAAACCTTGTCCCACTGGAGTGTAGGTGTAGATCAGAACTGGGTCAGAATCTGGGCTCTCTGGGACTGTACAAATACTTACAATTCATGCTTTGTGTCTTTCCCTTTTGTTGGTAGTAGCCATGTCTGTGTATATAGACACACGTTACACCTGTTTGTACTTTGTGTGCAGTATATGCACAATGCAGAGTTCATCTAATGCACATGTAAAGTACGTAGTTTATCTTGAAACACTATAGGCATAAATATATATGTACCTAATGTTAAACCAGTGATATCTGAACACCTCTTGCTTTTGAATCTTGACCTGTATCTCCTTGACACACACACACACACACTGCTGCAAGCACAGGTGCAATGCAGGAGTTTTCAACCTGACACTGAGCTGATCTTTGTTCTGTTTGGGTTACAGGGTTGGGACCAGGGAAGTACATAATAAATTGGAGAAGAACAGGTGCGTAGAAAGCCAGGGGTTTGGGTTTTTTAAATGTAATTCCCCTTCTTTTTTTGGCCTGTAGTCTGTCAATATTTGTATGGCTTTGGTGGGGTTTTGTTTGTTTGTTTGTTTTTAAACAAATAACCTGAACAAAATTCTGAGTGACTTTTACTGAATCTTGCAGCATTGCTTTGCTTTCTTACGGCTCAATTCTGCATTTCTTGCTTCCTACTGTGTTCTGTTTAACTGCACCATTGCATCCCAATCACCCTGTAAAGCCCTGATTCTGCAAAGCAACCCCCCACGTGCATAATGGTGTGACTCTTTTGATTTAAAGTAATAAACCAAAATCAGGGGTCAGTGTATAGTGTCAATACAGAATAAAAACCAGTTCCTGACCCAAAACTCTTACAAGCCTGACTTCTTAAATCAGAAATACAGTGTCAGTGGAAGCACAGAGGGATGAGATATTTTATTTAAGGCTGCACAGTGTTCCTAACAAAGCTGGGATAGAGTCCTGGAACACAGCCCTGTGGTGTCTCTGCTGGGGTGGGCTGGGGATCTGCTATGCACAGGTGTAGGTGCTTTGCTGGATTAAGGCCCCAGTTAGGCTCTCCCCCTCTGTGGAATTGGTTTCTGGTGTGTGTGTCTCAGGAGCTAACGACCCACCTGTGTTTTCTTTAGACGTGCACATTTAAAAGAGTGCTTTGAGACATTAAAGCGCAACATCCCCAATGTAGATGACAAGAAGACCTCAAACCTCAGCGTCCTCAGGAGTGCCTTGCGATACATCCAGGTATGTGCAGCGCTCGCGGGGCTGGGGTGTGCAGGGACTGGAGTTGACTTTGGAGTGCAAAGGGAAACAGGAGAAAAACTCCTCTTTTTCCTCCTTCTCTCGTGTGAGCATGGTCATTTATATACTCCATGTTTCCAGAACATTGGGATCTTCTAGGAATGCTTGCTTCATGCAGTCTCCGTATTCTAGAAGTTCCAAATGAACCACAAATCATCCTTACCAGCAATGGTGATGCAGGGAATAGATAATTTAGATGATCTTAGAGATCCAGGCTGAGTGAACTTCAGCTGCTACTTCTTGGACTTAGCTGAATTTTAATCTGTATGATTTTTGGGAGGTTTTATGTTTGCCCAACTGAAACAGATTTCTATGAAGGTTTGGTATATCTCAATTTTTTTATAAGATGTAGATGTGAGTGCAGGCTGTTTGCTTGGAAGCAGGGAAAGCCTGGAACTTGGAGTTGCAGTGTAAAGGTGCAGGTGGATGGGATACTACGAATGAGTTTGGGGGAAAGTACAGGTAAAATTCAGTTTTGTTTGCAGCTGGAGGGAAGTTTGTGTTTGCTTGTTTGATGCTTGTGAAAGTGGTTAAAGGTAGCACAAAAGAAATTGTAGATGTCCCTGTGACTGTGAGTGAAATCAATAGCATGTAGCACAATTAAAATTAATCTGGTAACTGGAAGAGTTGCTGAATTTATAGTGCAAATGAAAAGAGCAAATAAACCATGTACTTCTTGGTTAGACTAAAGGGTACTGAGGACTGATCACAATGGGCTTTTCCACAGTAAAGCGTCATCTTTTTCTCACTGTCTTCCCATTTTCCTCAGTCCCTCACAAACACTCAGGTGTTCAGAAGTGCTGGATGTTGATTACTTGCTTCAGCTTCACTTTGGAGAGTCTGAAATGCCTCAGAGTTAGATCAGCTCAGCCCTTCTAGTTAGTTTTCATGAGCTATTTCCCTCACAGAGCCTTTGGTCAGGGCAGTTTCTGATGGTACCTGACCACTGTGTTACTGGAAAGGGTTGTTTTTGGGGGTGTGGTTGTATTGCAGCCTAATGGGCACTGGAGAAAATCTGAGCTTTGCTTTGGATTTTGACTGGCTGATGTTTGTGGGGATGAGCCTCCCTGAGCAGTTAGGGAGCAGAGTGATCCATTCACCTGCTCTCACACCGGGGGGCAAGACTGGAGTCTGTCAGGAGCAGAGCTGTGTCTGGTGTGGTGGCTGACACCCTGGGAATAGTGATGCACGTGCAGACTTCTCTGTGAACAGACCCTGCTCTGGCAGTGTTGCTACTCTGCGCTTTTGGAAGGCAGTTTAAAATTCTGGTTGAGTCTGTCAGTGGAGATGACTGATCCTGCCTCTCCCTCATCCCTGGCTCCCTTGTGTGGGGTTTGAGCCTACAGTATCATGCAGTTCTGTGCTGCCTATGAGTGTATGGACTGACAGCTCTGTAAATTGCTGGGAGTGAAACCCTTAGCACTCTTAGGAAGTATGAAGTGCTTTTATGATGGTCCACAAGGCATTCATGGATTCAGAACTGTGTTTTGTTTGCTGTAAGTTTCTGCCCAGGGTCTGTTTTGGTGACACCTTTGAACTGGTTTTCCCAGCATGAATCTGTTCTGGGAATCGGGATGACTGGGATTGAGTCTGTTGACCTGGCTGCTCTGGTGTGCCTGTGCTATTGTGTGTGCCCACCATCTGGGGCTGATGGGAGTCTTGGGTTGGTGTAGTTGCAGCATGGTCAGTCAGTGAAGTGAAAATGCAGAGGTTGGGAAGGCTAATGGGGTGGTATTTCCCTCCCAGTGTGGGACCCTCATGCCAGTGAAGGGCTGTGTCTGCATAGCTCTGCTTTACCAGCTCTGCTGCCTGTGCACCGCAGATGTTGTAGCTTGTGGGAGGAACCTCTGCTGTGACGAGTCTGGGGTGTGCAGCACTGGGACAGGCCCAGCCATCTGGGTGTCCGTCGGTGTCCGTCAGTCAGTGTGGCCGTGCTGGGCTGGCCGCAGGAGGAGCGGTCGGTCAGCCAGCCTGCGGCGTGGAGGAGAAGGTCACAGTGACCTCAGGCCCGTCCCAGCCACCCTCCCTCCCCCAGCAGCCCGTGGCTCCTGTGCCAGCACCCCCTTCCACGTGTACGGGGAGCACATGGTGAGTGCCGGCGCTGGCTGGCGTGGTGGGACTGCCCACGGGCAGCCGTGAGCGAGCGGCAGCTGCGCGGCCGGCACTGACCCAGCGCCCGCGGGCTGGCTCGCTGCCCCACGGGCACTGACAGAGCCCAGCCATGACGTTGTGTAACCTCCTCCTCCTCCTGCTCTTGCCGGGCAGCAGGAGTGTCTCTGGCAGCTGCAAGCAGCAGGGAGTATCCTGAGCGTGGTTTTCCTTGGCAGCGCCTTCACCATGAGTCTGCAGCTCTGTCACAGGATTCGGTTGTGCTAAAAACTTAAGTGCTGTTTATTTGCCTGAAAAAACCTGGGTTATTAGAAATCTAATTGGAATTTTCAGGGTTCAGAATTAATTTTTTTTTTTTTTAAATGCAGTTTGAATTTAGTTTTGATACATTTCAACAAAACTAAGGTGCATCGGTGTGGGGATGGGCACTGATGGTGTGCCAAGCTCCGTGTGTTTCACTCAAAGGATTGGTTGTACAAAGGAGATTTAAAACTAGAACTTCTTACTCTCAGGATAGTCAAGCAGTTTTTCACTAAAGGGAAAAAACCCCACCAAAACCCCCAGACCTGAATGAGCCTTGCAGGGGAGGAGCACAGTGTGCCAGCCAAAGCTCTGCTCAGCTGCTGCTCCATGCCTGCAGGCACTGTGACAGTGCACTGATTGCTGCAGCCTCTCTTCCTACAAAATCCTTTTCCCCTGTTCCAGCTGGAACTTCTTAGAAACAGGCTGTTTGTTTCCTTGGTTGGATTTAAATATTTGTATCTGCATCAAATCAGATAAGTCAGAAAGTTAAATTCCGCACTTCCCATGGAGCTGTCATTTTAATTTATCCTTGGACCTGGGCTTGTGCTCTGCAACAGTAAATTAGAATCTGCAATTAAACACACTGTTGCACAAAGGAAATGGGGCTGAACACAGCTGGAAGTTAATAATCCCTTAGCTGGTGATTCAGCTTAAAGCAGTGTGGGCTGTTCTGTGGCTCTTGGCTGAGGGGGGTTTCCCAGCAGGTCCCAGGGCAGGGTGGGCTCCAGAGCCCAGCAGACAGCCTCCAACCAAGCCTGTTTGTTACATGGGCTGCCTCAGCCTTTGTGCTTGGGTCTCCTCCGTGCAAAACTTGAGTGAAAATGCTGGAGGCCTCTGGGAAGTCTGTAAGATGCATAGAATGATGTGGCTAAAAACACCATGGGAATAAAATGCTGCTTGCTTTGAGAGAGCAGAGCCCTGTTCCTTTGGCTGTCCTGGAGCAGTGACCCCTGGCAGAGACCAGGCAGGACAGGCCTGTCCTCCCCAGAGGGGCTGGCACTGTGCTCTGCCTGTGCTGTGGAAGGTGCTGCTGGGGTGAGAGGAGCCCAGCCCAGCAGACGTCAGACACAGCTCACAACCCGTGCAGCTGGGCTTCCTGATGTGATTCTCCTTGAAAGATTCCTTGTCCCCTAGGAAATGTTGTAATCGTCATCTTTGAAAGCTAGTTGAAGCCCTTAAGCAAGACTGTGCCTCTGTTTTCACAATGTGCCTGTCACTGTGGTACCTGAACACTGTTCAGGTTCAGGGGTTATTTTCTATTGCACATTTACTATGAGATGACATCCAGGTGATTTGCTCACTGGGTGACACTGGGATGGGCAACATGAAGCAGCACAGCCCAGCAGTCTCAGGTCATGCTACAGGTCCTGCTTCTTGGCCAGTTTCCCCAGTATAACTCAGTCACTCACTAAATAACAACATGCTTCCAAAAGCTGAGCTTCTCAGGGCGTGCAAAGGGCAAAGAGCAAACTCCTTGGAAGGTGGCAAAGCAGGGCTCTGCTGTGATCCAAACTCCTGCATGTGCTGCTTGGGTATGGCAGAGGCACTGCAGGGCTGCTGTGGTGATAGATGTTGGGTTGTGGTCCCACAGAGCTGTGTTGGCTCTATTTGTGAAATAGACTTTGCTTGCAAATTCACAGAAGTAATGTGCCAGCCCTGCTTGTGGTGTGAGACAGAATGTAGCTGTGGTGAACTGAGAATTTATAGCATTGCCAGTTTGTCATTATTGCTTTGGGAAGGGGCAGGAAGGGTGAAATTTCCTTCTCTCACAGGAGCTGGAGTTTGCCTTGTGCCCCACAACCCACTGATTGTACTGGAGTAAGGCCATGGGCTGGCACTGCCTGAAAACCTGTCTCTGGGGCCAGTCTTCCTAGGAATCATCCAGATAAATTTTTGATGCAAACCAGTCTTTTGATTTTTCTGGTTGGTTGCACTTAGAGAGACGTATAAATGAGTGGCAAAGCCATTTAAAAGTCACAAGGCTGCTTGTGTGAACAGTCTCGCTGTCACCTGAACTTCAGGCCAGCTGGCCAGGGAAATATTTGACCAAAGTGAAGTACTCTCCATCTTCGTGATGGAAACCTTCCCTTGTCAAAGCCAGACAAGGCTGGGCTGTGGCACCCTCCCAGCTCCTCACAGGTGGTGGAAGCAGCCCCTGACAGTTTCTGTGGCCTAATTTCTTTCTCAGAAGCTAAAAAAAAATGTGTTCAGGCTAAAAATTAATCCTGGTGTTCTAAACTCAAGGAAATAAACATCTCTTTAGATTCAGAAGTAAATTGCTGCATTGTTCATTTTGGGGGAAGCGTGCCTGATTTCCTCTGATTACAGATGTGGCTTCCTCAGCTGAGCTGGCTCCACCTGCCTGGGCCATGGCCTCAGCTGACCTGTGGCTCTGTCTCTGCTGCCAGATCGATGACATTTTCCTTTGTCATATGTAACTGCTTTAGATTGAAGTTGAAGCAGGGACAGAAGTTCACGGGTCTCACATCATTGAGAAAATGGCTCCAGTAAACTCAAACAGTAAATGACAGGGCTGATGCCTGACCTCTTGCCAGCAGCAGAGACCCTTTGGGAACTGACTTACCTGTGCTCACCGGTGCTGGCAGTTGTTTGTGATGTTTTAAGTTGTTTATTCTCATCTCATCTCTCTTGGCTTCTCAAACTGCCTGAAGCAATGCACTGTGCACCTAAAAATGATGCAGTTGCCCATCCGTGCCAACAGTAATCAACAGAATTGACTCCCTTCTGGGCAGAATGAATACAGAGTACTGTCCAAGGATGCCTAAGTAGTGCATGTAAAAATCCTTTGTTGTACCTTTTTTAAGCTGACCTTGTGGACTCATGAACAGACCAGACACTGGGTTTACATTGGTTAAATTTTCCTGTTAATAACCACAGTATGTCTTTGCCTTTTGGTTTGTTTTATTTCTGTCACATCATCGGTGCCTGAGCACAATAATCCATCTCTGTCTGCATGTAGATGTCAGCATGTGAATTTTTGAGTCCCATGGCAGTGCTTGAGTTGGGGTTTGGGTGTTCATGGGTGCTGGAGGGCATTGCAGCCATGCTGGATCCTGGTGCAGGGCAGTGCAGGCACAAACCCACACGTCTGACACTGTCATTTGGGTGTGGTTAAAGACCAGGACTCATTTGCATTCAGGCACTCTCAGGTTGGATTATTGATGAAAATGCGTAAACCAGACTGTGCTGCTGAATCCAATTAAGTTCCCCACCTTGAAGAGGATGGCTGTAACTGTTAGTTTTTTATTCTGTGCCAGCTATGAGGTGAATGTACTCATCTTCTGTAAAACTTGTTTAGTAAGAGTTGGGTCCATCGGTACCTGCCTTCCACCCTCATGTGAGCAGCACTCACATGCCAAGCTGTGCTGCTTCAGGTTGTTTACCTGACCTGATCCATTGATTGTATCTTGTCTAATTAGCTTGAATCTCATTGCCAATAATGAAGGCATCCAGCATCCATAGGCTGTGGTCATGCAACTTGTCATCTGTAGATTTCAGAAAGTGATGAGTAATAAGACCTTTAAAAAAAGTAAGCAAGTTGGAACCTGCTTAAAAACATGAAACTGAAACCCCTGCTGTCCCTACAGCTGCAGCAGGACCTGTCTGTGGGGAGGCTCATCCAGGGGGCCATCAGGGCATTTTTATTTGCAGGACTGGCCACAAAACATGTCCTACAATAGTGCTTAAAAATGCCTGGTGTTTGGACCTTGTTGAGTGAGTGGAAGCTGTTTCTTAACCTTTGCCAGAAGGAATGGTGATTTTTAAATGTTTCACTTGTGACTTGTACACAAGAGTTTGGAAAGGGTGCATGGAATTGTAAACCGGTGGATGTGTCTGTCAGTGAATCCACACCTGTCCCACTGCTGTCATTTAAGTGGTAGTTTGAAGAAGAATTTGGGGTTGTAAAAATGAAAACAACCGTTAAGTGGAGCACAGAACAGGGTTTATAAATGGTGGTGTGTGGTAGCTGGTGTAGCCTGGGTTTGGGGGCTGTTGCTTATTCTGGTTGTCACCTGCAGTCAGAGCTGGCACAGGAGGGGAGAGAGGGCATGGGCCCTGAGTGGTGATAATTACATGGGCTGTTTTTATGTGTGACATTGCAGAAGTCTTTAAACTCATCGACATCACAACTGTGTGGTTTGCTTTTTGCAGAGGGCCTGACTGGTAAGAGGTCCCCATGGCACAAGTGACAGGACAGTTTGGGTTCCTGTTCTTGTCAGTAGCAAAGGTGTGTTCACACTCTCTAAAGTTACTGTCAAGTAGTTACTGACCAATTGGAAGCACAAATACTTTTAAGAAAGCAATAACCATAGTGCACAGAGTGCCACAGCGTTCAGCTGTGCTGTCTGAACTCTGCAGCTGTGAATGTAATGACAGCCAACATCATCAGCTACAAAATAATAAACGAGGGGGATTCTGACACTGTCATGCAGCAGCAGGAAGTTGGTGTCAGCTGAATCTCCCGTTGTCATGTCAGTGTTACTCTGACGTGACAGGAATCCTGATACCACGTGCTTTGGAGAGTGTGGAAATATGAGTAAGATTTTTGCAAGGCTCACTGTCTCGTTTGCTAATTATAAAAAAATTAATAGTGACTGATGCTGCCTGTGCCTTGGCCTTGCCCTGCCAGTTCTGTGGTTCCATCCCTGTGTGCAGCTGTAGTTGCTTTATTGTCCCTTTCTCTTCACTGTCGGGCCTGTGCAGACCGTGGGGAGCTGGGTGACCTTGGGAAACAGTGAAGCTGCTTCTGCTCAGGGTGATGGTTAACACTGTGAACAAACCAGAAAAAAACTGATTAACATGTGGGTTTTTTAATTTATTTTACTTCTTTCTGTCTTGCTCATGTTTTGTGTCATTATGAGTTGAAATATCAAGTTGGTGTTGGAAGAGGAAGGCAGCTGGCAGGTGACTTGTTGGCCCTGTTTGGAGTAGGGGCCAGTTGTGTGCCACGTCTTGGGCAGGTACCTGATCACTCATTGTATTTTGTATCTTAGGGGAGTAGGAACTCCCTCTGAGGGTGACTGGGCAGTTTCCTGCAGCATTAGAAAGAGCAACTTAGCCTTTTGGGAAGAGAAGCAAAATATGAGACCTTTGAGAGGACGGTGTCTCTGAAAGGTGATGGGTTTCATTCTGCACACACCTGCAGTGGTGTCATTGCAGGTTGGGTGGGTTTGCACAGAGCTGTGCTTTCAGAGCAGTGTGTGGTGATCAGAGCTCTTCATCCCCAGCAGCTAGCACCTTCTTGTCCCTTTGTGCTTAGGAATTTCATGGGACTTCACCTTTCTAAGGCAACCCCTCAGCCCAGCAGAGGAGCTTCAGCCTTGGTAGCACCTTGGTGAGCAGGTCTGGGTGCTGTGGCACATGGGCATGGTGGGCACCACAGCTGCTGTGCCCCAAACCATCCAGCATGGAGAGCAGGTTTACACTCAGGGACACAGCTTTGCCTCATGGCCTTGCACAGGTGTTGGTTTATGTTTAACAGTTTTGTGTTGTGTCCTCCCATTGCCACCGTGACCATGACAGTGAGGGAGGTGGGTGGAGAGAAATCCTCTGGTGACCCAGATCTTCTCTGTGGGCCATGGGTGGAGCCACCAGGACATGAGTAACTGGCACTGACCTCCTTACACAGGTGGGGGAAAAAGGGAGGAAAAGTGGTGCAGGTGGATGGTACCTTTCTCTGAGTCACCAGGATCTCAGACCTGCTGCCATGGTGTGGTTCTCATCTGCTGGGGAGGGTTGTTCTACTAGAGCCGGGGGCTGTCAGGACCTGTTTTGGAAGGTATCCTCCTCCTCCAGGAGAAATTCTCACCTCTCTACTCCCCAGCCATGTTCAGGTGTGCAGCTCCCCTGTGGCCCATGCCTGTGGGCTGAGCCAAGGTGTAGGAGCATGGACAAAGGGAGGGCTGTGCCCAGGATCCATCCAAAACTCTGCCTTGGCTCCTGGGACGGCTGCTCAGAGATGCTTCCAAGGCAAATACAGAAGCACTGCAGTGAGTCAGTGTAGTGGTAATGTGTCTGCACAGAAAAATCTCCTTCCCATTCCTAGCAGAGAGGGCCCTGGCTGTGGCTCCAAGGCATAAAACAGCCTGTTGCCCTCTGGAGCTGCTGTCCATGTGCCTTTGTGGAGGTTTGGGAAGAGTTTCCAAGTGTTGTGCATCCAGCAGTCGTGTCATTAACAATAATCCCTCCTTGAGATGAAGTATGCTTCATTTCTGTTTTCGGAAAATGATGACAGTTATCCCAGAGGCATATTTCCCACAAATTATTTTAATTTCCAAATTTTTTGAGTGCTGCAGAATTAGATTTGTAATTATGAATTCTAAATTCTTAATTTCCTGAATTATTTTAATTTGTTTGGGATTGTTTTCTGAATAACAAGCACCACAGTATTTCAGGGTCTCTGGGGCATCTGGAATCCACTGGAATCATTAAAAGTGTCTTGCTTGTTTCCTGAAAAACAGAGATGAGTTAAAAATAAAAACAAGAAAAACAAAACACATGATGACACCAAGTCATTGCAAAACATACTTCAGTTCTTTTAAATTTGAGTTTCTCTTATCCTTGGGAGACATATTAAGGAGTGAACTAGATCTGTGGAACTGGTGGCAACCAGTGTGGATTGGGTGACTGGCCTGGGCACATCTTTGCTTCTCCCTGCTTTGCTGTACTGTGTGTTCCAGTTGGTTGCTGCCTTTTTTTTGTTGTTGTTGTGTTTTCTGGATTTATTCTTTGTCTTCCTGATTTGGATTCTTCCTCCCCTCTGCCCCAGTGACTCTTTGTACTTTGTCCTCAGTGTGGTGCTTCAGGAGGTTGACTCTGCCAGGCCCATGCAAACAGCCACGTTCCACCTCTAGTTTTGATCACAGATTATGGCCCAGTGTTTCTTTTTATCAGAAGCCTGAAGCACATTTCTCAATGTGAAATGATAAACATAAATACCAACACGTGTTCTTGTTTCCTGTGATTGCTCTGCTCCAGGCAGATTTCCTACTCTGGGAAGTATTTCTGTCTAGATGTTCAGCCCTGCTCTTGCAGCCAGGTTGAGCAGTGGTGGGTGGTGCCCACCCTGCCCAGCCTGACTCCCCTGGGACCTGCTGAAAGCAGGTGCAGCACCTACAGCCAAGAGATGTTCCCTGAAGTCCCTGTACTTGTGCGTGTGTGAGGGTGAGGTCACCTCCCGGAATACACCAGCACTCCTTGGCTGCCGTCCTCATCCAGGGGTTGAGCACATGGAAGGGCTGGGTCACAAGGCTGCTGGCAAACGCCCATGGCCCTGCTGTGGGGTGATGAGCTTTGCACTGACAGGGAGTGAGGGTCTGTGTTTCACCTTGCAGGCTTGGTTGTGGTTTTGATGCTGGTGTGAAGTTTGAGATCTTGGGAGGCTGAAATCAGGGCACAAACACTGGGAGCCTGAAGTCCTTGTCTGTGGCTCCTCTCTCCTAGTTCACTGGGGACTGGTCACAGTGAGACCCTTGCCCTGTTCCCCCTGTGCATGATCTGTTAACATCCTGGCGTTTTGGGTTGAGCCCATCATGATTTTGCCTGGTGTCTGGGGAAAGCAGGACTGTGGTCCTGTACTGCAGCAGATGCTGCAGTCGAGTGTAGCTGCGGGTGGTGACTGTAGCAGGGTGGTGACGTCACTCTGTGGTGGTGCTGTTGTGTCCAACCTGTGTTTTCCCATCGTCAGTGGTACCCGGCCAGCGCATCCAGCACTGCTGCAGGATCTCATCTCTGGGAATGAAGCAGTTGCCATGGAAACCATAGCTTTGGTTCCTGTGGCAACCAGCTGGGTTTCCACATGGCTGCTTCCCACAGACCAAGGGGCTGATAGGCATTATCAGGAATGAGGGTCCAGAGGCTCTGGGAGCTCTGGTGGTACAGGAGTGGGACCGGTGCAGTTGGGGTCCAGCAGATGCTGTCACCTTGGCAAATGCAGGCAGTTGCTGCAGAGGGTGGGGACACCAGCCTGATGCCAGGGGAACTGGTTCCACATTTTCTCACTTTCCTGGGCTCTGCACAATTGCAGCAGGTAGGGTGGGGTTGGGGTGAGTGGTGGTTGTAGGAGCTGGGCTGTGAACAAACTGCTCATCACACCTGAGGAACTCCACAGACAGCTTAGCAGGGTTCAGAGTAGGAATGCCCAAACCTGATAGAGCTAATGGCAAACCCCCAGGACCTACAGGCAAGTGTGGTGCCTCAGCCAGCAGAATCAGGGCAACAGGGGCTGTTTGGGTTCCATTTGGGGCTGTGTGGGGATGACTGGTTCCTCAGCATCCCTCTGGTCCTGGTTGTGGAGTCAGGCTGGTGGATGTTCCTGCTGTGGATCTGATGCACTATGGCAGTCCCTGCAAGGGTAGGATCCTCTTCTTAGGTTTTGGCTTTTCTCATTGTGTGTAAGAATCAAAGCTCTTTGTGGTGGTGGAGAGCCTCACTGGCTGGGTCTGGTCCATGCTGGAGGTCCTGCAGATGGGATGGCAGCTCAGGACCTCCACAGCTCCTGCTCTGTTGCACCAGCTACAATCCCCAGAGCAAAGAGTTAAAGAATCTGGCTTGAAATTGCAAATTGCTCTCCTGATTGCTCATTGATGAGGGTTTTCAATCAGTGAATGCTGTGTAAGAGAAGACAACAGCTGAAATATGCTTTGGAACAGCTCATAATTGAAAGTGTGTTTTTAAATTGCTAATATAATGTTTATGAGGGGAGCTTTGTAATAAGGCCTTCTAAACCTCACTAATACCAGCCACAGGGCCAGCGGCACAGGGAAGGTGTTTGGAGCCATTATTTCCAATCTTGACATAAGAGTGAGCAATTTAATTATAGACAGCTATAAAATGGAAAATTCTTTGCAGTGACAAATAACTGTTGCTATACAGCGACAGCAGGAGTTGGTGCCTGGTTTGTTTACCAAATAATGCCAGGGAGATGCACACAGGGACCAAATAGTGTTACTGCTGGAATTGTGTCAGGCCTTTGCTGTTGCTGCAGTTGTTGGGGTCTGACTTGAGTAATCCAGGCAGGTAAAGGCTGCCTGTGGAGGAGTATTAAATACTCTTGGGAAGCAAAAGCAAACCCACGTGTGGATTTTAGTTTGGTTGCTGGTGTTTAAATAGAAGATGAAGGGACTCATCACCACTGCTGTTGTGTCCTTGTCTCCACTTTCACCTGCCCCTGCTCTGCCCAGCATGGTGGCATCTGGGAGGGCAGGGTCGGGCTCTCGCTCTGCTGCAAAGGACTCGCTCTCAGCTTCAGCTCAGAAAAAGAATGTAAGTGTTCAGAGTGAAACATCAGCTCTGTTCACCAGAGCCAGCAGCTGATTTGCAGAACTTCCCAAGCATCAAAAGCCATGGATGGATTCACAGGAATATGAGGAAATCCATGACTTCTTCCTGGGGGAGCTCAGCTTCCCCCTCAGCAGGGTCAGAGTTTACTGACTCTTTGAGGTGATGCTCATGTGGAATGTTTTTAGGTGCATAGAGGTGAAAAATAGGAGTTCTAAAGTTGTAGCTTCTGTAGGTTCCTCACTCTGTAGAGTAAGAGTTGCCTGGGCAACCAGGGCTCCCAATTGCTTAACAGGAAAAAGAGAAGTGTTGCAATGATTGCGGCACAGACGTAAGGAGGAGGGTCTGTGCTGGAGCTGGTGCTTGGAACGAGCAGTCTGGAGTGGTGTGGGTCCTGCAGGACTGGTGCTGCTGTGGTGCACCTGGGCTGCACTCAGTCACCCCCAGCTTGGGCTGCAGAGAGCCCCACTGCCCTGTGCAAACAGAACAGAGCTGCCAGGAGCACAGCTCAGCTTCCTCGGGCTCCGCAGCTCCTGGGGCTGGCCCAGCCTCATCATTCTCTAAGGAAGTGGGGAAACAGAAATGCAGGTAATTTCAGTGACCTTTCCACCATGAAGAAACAGAATCAGTATGTCATTAGCCAGGTTAAGCATGTGTCCTTCAGGATCTTGGCAGGCAGCTGAACTGTCATCCCATGTGCCAGCACCAGACCTGGACCCTCACTGTGGGTGTTCCCTGTGGCTGTGGAGGTGGGTCAGATGGCAGCTCCTGCCCTGCAGCTGTCCCAGTCCTCTGCCTTAATGAAATTTCAGACCTTGAAGGACAAGTGATTGGGCACTTATAAGAATCCTTTTATTGAAATATAATTCTCAAGGACAGTGTTGTTTGTAGTTTCAGGAATCCCTCTGCCTGTTTCAGCACTAATGTTACATTACGTTTCTGTTGGAAAATCCCGAAGGTTTGGGTTTTGGGAAGGGGTGTGTAGCTACTTCTTATTTAAAGCTGTTGTGTTTGTATTGTGTAGGATCCAGGGTGATAGTGCTGACAGAAATTCCCATTTTAGAAAATCATCCTGGGATGCAGTGGGTGTCGCTAAAGGTGTTTGTATTGTGGGGACAGGTCAGTGACCACAGTCCGAGTGACTAAGGTTTGTCTGTCACTGTGGACTTTAGTGACTGATGGGAAATCCTGGCACCTGATGTGAGCAGGATGATTTGCAGAAAATAGTCTGTCAGCAGGGAGATGCCAGAGAGCCATCTGTCCCCAGGGCTGCTGGTCAGAGGGGACCTGAGCAGACACTCAGCTGCCCTCTTCCATACTGGCTGCAGTGGGAAGAAACACAGAGGCAGGAGGGTCCCTGCTCCCTGTCCCTTGATGAATGCCTGTTTCTGCAGCAAGGCCAGGGCTGTTCCTGCTCCCAGCTCAGCTCCCAGTGCAGGACACACCCAGTCCCTGTGGAGTCTGGGAAGGGGTTGTGTCCACATGTACCCGCAGAGAGTGGAGCAGTGCTCAGAGGGAGAGGCAGGAAGGTTCTGGTTAATTACACCCAGTTCATTATTAGGCCAGAGCAGCTCAGCCTGAAGATCCGTCTTTACCAAGTGAGCCCCAGTCAATTGCATCCCAGAATAGTTTTTGAAAGATTACTGGTGCCAGCAGGGACTCCAACCCATCTGCTCCTCCAGCCTGCCTGGCAGCTCCCCTTGGAGAACACCCAGCCATGAGCATGCTGAGCAGGATCCCTGGGAGGAGTGAGGGGCTGCTGGGAGCTGGTGGCTGGTCAAGGGCAGGGTCTGCCAGTGCTGAGGGAGGCAGAGCCCACAGGGCTGGGCTTGGACCAGCACCACATCCCAAAGCCTGTGGAGTGCCCGGAGAGTGACACAGTGAGCTCCCTGGCTCTCTCAGCTGGGAGACTCCTCCTGCGGTTTGCCTGCCTTCCCAGTAATTAAAAAGTTTGTAACTAATTACCAGCTGTCCTGCTCATATCTCACAGTCATGCTTTCCCAGTGCTGGGAGTCTCCTCTCACAGCAGGGAGCAAAGCCAAATCTGCTTGGATATGTGTGTGCTGTGCCCCATGCGGGATGCGGACGCCAAGGCTGCAGGGATTTTGTGCTCACTCCTCCTGGAGAGCTCTTCCTGTCCTGTCCTCCCATGCCCTGCAGCTGTGGGGAGATGCTGCAGAGCAGGGCTGGGCTCATCTCTGCACAGCAGGTTTAGCCTCAGCCTTTCTCCTACTTGCCTCTTTCCTGATCACATAGTGAGGGGACAGAAATTCTGACAAGTTATCTTTTTGCATGCTTAAACCTGAGCCAGGAGTGCACTTTCCTTGTCGCCTTCACTTTCCCCTCCATTGCTTGGTGTCCCATCCACAACCCTTTCCCAGAGGATCAGAGCACACAACTGTTTTCTGGGTCAGGCAAAATGCTTTGGCTGCACTCGATGGGAAAAGAGACTTTACAACTAGTTTATGGATTTGGGCCTCAGCCATATGGGAATCTGCAGGCTTCAAGTCAGAGCCAGGACTCTTGGAATCCCTGTCCCCCCTTCTCTGTGGTGGGCTGCAGGTCTGCTGGACTTAGCCAGGACCAGATTGTGTGAGTTGATGTGCCTGTTGCTTGCTTTGGTTTGGAAAGCAGTGGGAGGGAGAGAACTGCCCCCTTTGCTTGAAAACCCTCTGTTTTGAGGGGCTTTTATCTGAGCTGAAGACAGCTGGGCCAGGAGGCAGAGGCACTGTCTCCATTGATATACCTGCAGTGGTTGTGCCCTGCTAACACACTTTGTTTGGCTGATTTAAAAATACTTCCTTTATTGTTATTACCAGGACAAAGGTAGCAGCAGGAGCTGCCCTAGTCTGTCAGCTTAGGCTGCATTAAAGGCCTCATTGAACAGGTTTTAAAGTCCCTCCCAGCAACTTTCTGCTGTACGTCATCTGAAGAACCACTGAAAGGCATGAGGTCAGGTTCTGATTGCACTTGTCCTGGAGGACCTTAGAGAGAAATAAAGAGCACATGTTCAGAAGACCATGAGCTTGGTCCTCTGCCAGCTGTGGGGTTTGCTTTTGAGCTCAGTGCCTGCCAGCAGCGAGGGAATGGGAGCATCCATAGGGGCTCCGTGTGGCTAGTGTTTTCAGGAGGGTGTGTGGGATTTAAATTCCCAGTAGTGTTCTTTGATGTTTGACCTCAGGATTTCCCTGTGATGCAGGGGGTTGTTGGCTCTTCACCATCTCTCATAGGTCAGGAGCTCTTGCTATGGTGTGTTTTGCTCAGAAGCTCATCAATAGTTGTGCTTTTTTTCTAAGTGTTTCAGCTTTTGGGGGTCATCAGTTTTCCCTCATCAGGCAGGAGTTCAGTCAGAACAGCCCTTCAGGTGCCAGCTCTTACCCTTCCTTTTCTGCCTGAGTTTGGCAGGTGTAAATGTAGATGAATGAATTTCACACCAGCATAACTTGCAATATAAACAAATAAGCTGTGGACATGGAATTGACCAAGTTAGTGTAGATTATTCTTGTCATTGTTCACATTATATTTCTTTTTCTTCCCACTGCCTTTAGACTTTAAAGAGGAAGGAAAAAGAATATGAACATGAGATGGAGCGGCTGGCGAGAGAGAAAATTGCTACCCAGCAGCGACTGGCAGAACTGAAGAATGAGCTGAGCCAGTGGATGGATATCTTGGAGATTGACAGAATTATTCGACAGACAGTTCAGCCAGAGGATGACCAGGCATCTACCTCGACAGCATCAGGTACCCATAGTTTTTCTCTTCTTGTAATCACCATGGAAGGTCACTGACAGTTACTTAGGGATGGTGGGGATCTTGATTTAGCAGCATCAGGGTTTCTTTGCGTTCAGAAAAAGTAAAAGGCTTTCTAGTGTTTGTAATGGTTGATGTTGGTTAATAATACACTGCTGCTCGTGTGAAGTAAACTGAAACTCGTTTATCAAGGTTAGGTAGATACAAAGTGCACGTTTGTACTTCCAACCTGCCATTTCCTTATGTGGAGGTAAATCTCTGCTTTTCAGAGTTAGATTTCCTCTTGCACAGCTCTGCAGCCCTGCTTGTTAGAACTGGACATTCTAATGTATTTGTGTGAATATGGGAGGGTGTTCAGCACACTTAGAGAAGGAGGATTTGGTACTGGAAGGATCAGCAGAGTACTTAAACAACTTAATGAGCCTTCATGTTGCATGAGGATTCACAGTGAAGATGAAATGACGCTAATGGATATCTGACATGAGGTTCCCAGTGAGAAAGAAGTTCCTGTGAGATACGAGAGTGCATGCTTTTCTCCACACCAAGGATCTGCACCAGGAAGAGCAGGCAGTCAGTGGATGTAGAGCTTTCCAGAGATATGGAAGCTGTAGCAGTGTGTAACCATTTGCAGCAGCTCCCTCAAACTAGCATTTGCACAGGCAGGCTCCAGGTGTAGTCTGATGGAAGTCGGGAGTAGCAAGACTTTGTCATTAGGAGTGTTGGTTGTTCCCTCTCTAGTGGCCTCTGCTGAAAGTGACTCTGTCAAGCTTCTGCAAACCACAGCTTATGAAGGAGAAGTGTCTTCCCTGGTGTTCCTGCTGCTTCTGTGTCTTCTGGGATTTTTATTCTCTGCTGCATGGCTGACTCTAGAGCAGACAGCGCAGGGTATTTTTCTTCCTGATCTCTGCAGGGCCAGCATGTTTCTGCTTTGCTTCCTTAGTTCCTGGACTGGACCAAAGTCCATTTCCTGGAACCACGTGAGGGACTTGCTACATGTTTCCTTCTTGCTCTGGGAGCAGAAAGGGTGGTGCAAATCAGTGGAACAACTGGCCAGGAAAGGAACCTCTGTTCCTCTTCACAAAAGGAGCCCACTTCAGCCCAGACAGAGCTCAGCCAGGTGTTTTTCCATCAGCCTCTGCTCATGGTGGTTCCCTTGCCTGCCCAGCGAGACCTTGCAGCCTGTTGGGAGCACCCTGCTCTAGCTGAAGCTTTGGGCTGTCATGCCTGCCTGGCTCCAGGTCCTTGGCCCACCAGCAGGGAGGAGAGGGCCATGCTGTTGTGCTGCCAGTGACACCTCCTGGTATTGTCTCTTCTGCCAGTGCTGCATTTTAGGGAGGCTCGTTGGTCCAGTTCATGCTCTGCTTGCTTTTTTATGGGAGTCTCCTCCTTTCATGTTTTCTAGAGGGTGAAGACAACATGGATGAAGACATGGAAGATGACAGGCCAGTGAACTCATTACCAAAACTCACCCAGCGCCAGCACCCAGAGCTGCTGAAAGCCGTCCCCCCGAATGCTGCTCCCCCTCTCCCCGCAGTGCTGCCCCCGCACCTCTCCATCCAGCAGAAGCCCCACGCCCAGCCCCCCCTTCAGACACAAGCACTGGTCCCGCCGCAGGCGATCGTCCCTGCACAGACTCACATCGTGGCGGCCTCGACCGTGCAATCGACTGTTATCGCCCACACCGCCACCACCCATGCCTCGGTCATCCAGACTGTCAACCATGTGATTCAGGGTCCACAGACCAAGCACATTGCTCACATTGCACCTTCCACATCCAGCCCCGTGCAACTCACCACTGCTGCTCAGCCCATCGGCCACATCACTGTGCACCCAGCCACCATCAACCACATGGCCCACCTGGGCCCGCAGCTGCCCATCTACCCCCAGCCCGTGGCCGTCAGCCAGCCCGTCGTGAGCCACATCGCTCACACCATCTCGCACCAGCAAGTGAACGGGACCGCGAGCCTGGGCCAGCCGGCGGTGATGGCCAAGCCGGCCGTGGGCACCCAGGTTGTCCATCACCCGCAGTTGGTCGGGCAGACGGTCCTAAACCCGGTGACTATGGTGACCATGCCGTCATTCCCGGTGAGCACGCTGAAGCTGGCCTAAGAGGGCAAGGTCTTTGTCGGGAACCTTTCCTAAGGAAACTCCATACATTCCAACCACGTCCGACTCGGCAGGAGGGAGGCGCAGGAATGCCGAGCGGCTGGAGCCAGGCTGGGCTGTCCTCAGCTGCCCAGTGCCCAGCCTGCCGCCGGGGCCGCGCCGCGCTCGGATTCGCTGATCTGAGAAACTTCAGAGACAGTTGTTTCATGGTGATTTTTTTTCCTTTTATGTGTAATGAGTGAACTATGGATATGATGTTCTTAAGACTTTTAATTTTTGCCCTCTTATGTGTTGCTTCTTTGTAGAATAAAAATTGCTGATCTCTTTATCGAGACATTGCGTAGAATGGGAAAAAAAAATCATAGGAGTCTATATTTATATATATGTGTGTATGTGTGTGTATATATATGTACATACATATATATATAAATATAACATTTGAAGGCCTTTTGTAAGGTTGATTATTTTGCAGGATTATGAGACAAAATTCATTTTTGGAGGAAGAAGATAGTGTCCTCTCTAAACAAGAAACTATAAGATAGATGGTTTGGTGGACCAGGGTACATCTACAGTGACAAAAAAAAACCCAACAACAAACCACAAGTCAAACCATTTTAAAGGTATTTCCCATCAATATATTGCATTTCAAAAACCATCTAAAATCACTGTGACTTGTTATGGCATTTTAAGAAAATTCTCTGTCCTGTCTAATAAAAGGAAAAAGAATACGCAACTGGACTTCATTTGTTGCCATTTTATAAATGACTTGATTTTTATAGCTGTGTCAAAAAAACCTGTTTTTTATTATTTTGATGATTGACAATGCTTTGTTTGGATGTTTGGGGGGGGAGTTGGTTTTTGTCTGGCTTGGTTTGCTGATGCAGTAATTGATTTTGTAGATCTCTGTGCATGGCATGGCCCTGGTCAGGGTCCTGCCTGCCAGTCCAAGCCCCCCCAGGTTTCTCGGGTTCATTGTTTGTCAGAGACAGATATTTTGTGCTGGCAGCTTGCAGGATGCTTCTGTGGCCTGGTAGGTGGAACCTGGGGCAAGAAGACCAAGAGAAATGAAGTAGATTTGCTTTGTGAGTTAATGTTGTTTGTTTGTTCTGACCTGATCATGCTTTGGTGTGGGTGTCAGTGGGTTTGGAAAGGGATACATGGGGATGTGGTTCCCTTCCAGAGCATGGGCAGCTCTGGCAGCTTTGTTCCTTTGGCAAGGAGAAGCAATCTCTCCCTGTGTAGGACAAGGGTTTGCTGCAGGAGATCAGTGTGAGAGCTTGTGTCTGACAGTGAGATGTGCACCAAAGAACCCTTGTCCCTTGGGACCCTCCTATTGCCCCTTCCTGGTGATTGGGGCAGACCTCTCTGAGGTCAGTGGCAAGTCCCACAAAGCCAGGAGAGAAGGAATGCTCTGTTGGTACCTGCCAGCCTGCCTGGGAGGCTGCTTAGGGCGTGTTTTGTTGCTGGCTGAATGTTCTGGTCCTTGCACCATGTGTAGTTACTGCTGTGAATGATCTCCACTCTGTCTTCCGCTCCTTTTAAAACAAGTGTTCCACAGTCCTTACTGCAGGCAACACTCCTGCTGTAGCCAGTGACTGTTCTCTTTGGGGCAGGATGGGAGGGTGGTCCCAACATCTGCCCAGGAGCTTTGGGAGAGGGGGAGGTAACTGGGGCTGAGCCATCACACTTCCCTGCACTGCCGGGCTGCATCCAGTGTGTGGGCGAGGGCCTCTCTGGGAAAACAGGATCCAAAGACCTGCTGGCTCCAGCAGCACTTTTGCCTGGTTGAGGGAATGCTGTGAGCAGTGTCAGGGGTTTAATTGAGAACACTTGCCTGTTGCATACCGTCCCTGGTTGAAACTGGTCTGGAGGCAGGAGAAATGACTGCAGAGGTCAGGGGTTGTGCCTTCTGAGCAGGTACACTGAGAATTGCGTAAAGTCTGTTTGTGAAGCCCCAGTTGCTCCAGTTACTGCTTGTTTTATTTTTTTTTTCTTGCATCCTTGAGTCCAGGAAGCTCTTGGCCATGCTGCCAGCACAGCTCCTGCAGAATGGAACAAATCTTAAAGGATTTTTTTATTGTAAAACCACATTTAAGCAGTTCTTCTGTTCTCATTCCAGTGCACCATTAACACTGGGAGGTTCCCAGAGTTGCCAAGGCTTGGTCATCCCTTGTCCCTGCAGGTGCTTTCCCATGGAGGCTGTTGTGTGCCAATATCTGGGAGATGAGCATTGGATATGAGGTCAGTTGCTCCTTATCAGAAATGAACTCTTCAACACTATTTGCAACAGGGTTATCTCCCTTCTCGGAGGGACTGTGTGGCTTTGCCTTCTGCAGTGTTGTTAGGAGTGGGAGGATGTGTCTTTCTACCTTTTTTTACTGTTCCAACTCAGAAAATGACAAAATCTCCTTACTGCAGGAGAAGGAGCTGGATTGGGAATGGGGCTGGGCACAGGAGTTGGCTGAGAGTCCCAGGGAGATGAGCTTTTGGTGAGTTATTGAATGTGCTGTATGAATAGGGGATGCTGCTGACCTCATCTTGTACTCCCTTAGAGTTCAGAGGGAAGAGTGGCCTTGCCCTGCCCTGCCCAGTCCTGCATCTTGGCCAGTTTTTCTCTCCCCCTAGAGTTGTGCCATGCTGTGTGTCTGATCCCCTTCATGCATGTTTGGCTCCCCTTGAGGAACAGCCTGTCCCCCTTGGCCAGCCCATGGGATGCTTTAGATCTCTTGGGTCCTCCCATTTCATCTGCCTTTTTCAGGCCTACCAGAAACATTTATTAGGGGTGTTTTTTGTTTTGTTTTTTTTTTTAAAGTTAGCAAACTTATTTCTGTTCTCTGTGAAGAAGAGCAGTCACAGCCCTTCCTTCCTTCCCCGCCTCTGTCATTCCTGCTCAGAAACTTTGGATTTACACTGATGCTCTTAGAAATCCTGTTCAGTACTGTATGACAAGGGGCACTTTAGGAATGTCTCTCCTCTTTTGATAAAATGTTTTCCCTATGGAGAAAGCTATATATAAATATATATGTACACTTGGGGATTCAGAAGATCAAGTTTGTCCTCCCAAAAAAATCATTAAATCCAAAATTCAGAAGAAATCTTTTCTGTTCTTGAATAATAATAGCTTTTTGTAGCCATCCCACAGAAACAATAGAAAATGGGTTTTCCACATGGTAGTTTGAGAGGATTTTCTGTTTGGTCATGCCTGGCTTGGAGCCTGTTGGTCATTGGAGATGGTTCTGCTGAGGGCAAGTAACCTTACAGCCCACACACTCCCCACACTTTGTGCCTCGCAGCCAAAACATGATCCGAAGCTGGATCTGTGCTTGGAGCTCAGGCAGAACAGTTGGGTGTGAGATAGAGCAGAGCCCCTCATATGGCTGTGGTGACAGGGGGAAATCTGGTCTGCCCCAGCTGGGGAAGTGGCACTGCAGGAGCCCCACCAAAGGCACCTTCCATCTCACCTCCCAAGGAACAGGCAGAGAGGAATGAACCCAAACTGCTACTTTAAAATGCTCCTGGAGAGAGCTCTTAACTCTTGACACTTTAGATACAGGAATGTATTCCTGACTTCACCAAGAAAAATTAGCCAGAGCTGTGTGGTTTATCTTAGGAAGGGAAATGACCCGATTTCCCATGTTCTCTGCAGTCACTTGAGTGGGATCTGAGAGGCAGCAGGTCATGTGTCCCTGGGGTCATAGTGGGGGGCAGCTGGTGACTCACCTCTTACAGCTGGCAGTCAGGGCTGGAGCCAAACTGCTGCCTTCAGTCCTCTTTCTGCAGTGTATGTGTGTGAGTGTCCGTGTGTCTGTCCATGCTGGGGCTGAGTGCTGCGTGTCCAAGGCCAGGAGGGCTCCAGTGTCACCACTGGGCCCCTGGCCAGTGGCACAGTCGGGGTTTGGTTTCTTGAGCAGAGCTGGACAGAGGGGACAGCCCTTTGCAGAGGGCACACAGTGTGTCCATTTGTCATCTCACCAAACAGGACTGGCCTGGGCTGCTGCTGCTGTTGGGGCTCCTTGTCTCTTTTTCTTTGTCTTACTTCAAAGTGGCCTTCTGTAACAAAAGAACAAAAGAAACAAAAAAAAAAATGCCTTTGGGTGGTGTAGGTGGGGGTGAGGTGTCGCTGCTGTGTCGGTGTGGTTGTCCGTGCGCACGCCTGGTAGATTCCTGTAGACATGCAATGCAAGGCTTCTCGTGTCTGGTTTGCCTGTGTAGCCTGTGTCTCCTGGGACTGGTTTGCATCCCGAGGGAGTTTTTTTGCATTTAAAGAAAAAACATCTCCTGAGAACTGTTTGGGGTTGGGTGGGTGTGAGGGGCACTGGGGGACCCCCCTGTGGGCAGGGGGAGGTGTCCTTTGCCCAGCCAGTGCTTGTCCAGCCCCTGTGCTTTCTGAGTGTCCTCAGTGGGGTGAGTGGCCTTGGCCAGATGAACCAGATGACCTCTGCTTACCTGAGCAGGGCGTTTTCTCAGCCTGTCGACATGTAGGCACATGCTTAATTACCTTAATTAGGTATGTGGCTGCCCTGAGCTGGGACCTGGCTGCCCTACAGCTCTTGGAACTGGTGTGGAGGTGGGCAGCTCTGAGTACTTGCAGGTGAGGCTCCTTCAAGATTTGTTACCTTTTTTTTCTGAACAGTTGTTATTTTGATTCTAAAAGCTACTGGGATGAGGAGAGGAAAACCCTCATATTTATGGCCTGTTTTCATTCCTTGATATTATTTTGGATAGATTAAAATGGTTTATAACACTATCTTTAGGTTATTTCCTTCCTGAGTCAAACATAAGATGTTAGGAGTGGATGTTTAGAGTTAAGGAGAATATGCTGTGGATAGTCAGTCATTGGTTCTCTCTGACCCTGTTATACAGAACTTCATAATCCAAATTTGAACTCTTTAAATACCAGCCCAGCACTGGATGGGCACAGTCTTGGTGCAGGTTGTGTTTGGCCATTCCCACACTGGCTCACTCCTCCATCCCTGCGCCACCAGCGTGGGGTCAGGGCTGTTCTGTGCTGGGATTTGGTGGGAATTGGCTATGGGATGCCACTGTACTCCTTGTCAGGACTTTATTGCTGGCTCTCCTGTTGGTAGGTCTGGATGAGGCCCGTTGATTCCCCCTTTCCTTGTGTTGTGAATAGGAATTTGAGAGTGAAGGAGCACTGGTGTGGGATGCGGAGCCATCACGGCTCGCTGGGGGTGGAGGCTCACCTTTGCTGTCAGGGAGGTGTCCCAAACTCCCAGCCCGTCTCTGTGCTGGGATTTTCCCTGGCTGGCTGGCAGGCACGTCCTCCCTGTTTGTGTTGCTGTGGCAGGCACGGGAGCCCGTGCTGGCCGACAGCCCCGAGGGCCACGTGCTGCCAGCGGGATCCCGGTGTGCTGCCAGGGGGATCCCGCTGCCATTGCCTTACGGATACGCCTTAGCAACCTGAGCCAAAAGTGTGGTGGGGCTTGACAGGGCGAGAAGTCAGGGACTGACTGCAGCCATCCGTGAGTTATTGGTGTCTGGTCAGGCCCCAGCCTGGGCACTGCTGGGTGAGGAGCCACGGTGGGAGCGGGGACTCCCCGCTCTGTCACTGCATGTGACCTCCCTCCCTCCTGGCTAAAGCATTTATTTATTTATTTGATCCTCGCTGCGCTCCCCGCGTTAGGAATGTGTCACTGGAGCTGCTGATTGTGAGCCCAGTCGCTGCCATGGCTGGCCCAGAGCCCCGTCCCTCCCCTGCCCCTCACAGGAGCCCCCTTGTCGCGCTCACCTGGGCAGGTGCAGTCTGTGTTTACAGTGAGGACGTGTCACTGTGTTACCAATTTACTGAAATACTGAATATTGACAAACTAGACTGTAAAGATTTTTATGTGTTTGGATACATCTGCTATGTGAAAAAGCAACTAATTTTGTACATATTGTATTTTTACTATTCAGCTGTACAATACTGGCTCTTCATGCTCCAGAATTTAGGTATCCAACATGAATGATATCCATGTAATAAGCACTTGCCTGAAATAAATATAAAACTAAAATAAACATGCACTGAAATCCGAAACAGGATCCCGCATTTGCCTCCCTGTGCTTTGCATGCAGATCCCTCACTTTGTTTGTGATATCCCAGTTCCAAGAGCAAAGCCTTCCCTCCCTCTGGAGTCATTGCTGCCACTCCAGGTGAGTGTCACTGATCTGTGGGCTTGGAGCTCATGCAGACCAGAGCTCCACAGGGGTGTGTCCTGAGCAGGCAGAGCTGCAGCGGGGGGGAGCAAAGTCTTTGCAGCCTCTGGAATCTGTGAAAACTTGGAAAATTGTGCCCTGTGACCTGCTCTTCTCCTGCTGAGCCAGGAGGACTCAGGACCAAGCCCCACTGGAGACCATCCCTGTCCTCTGCAGGATCCCTCCAGAGCTGTCAGAGCAGCATCGTGCCCGTGGCTGTCAGGTGAGGCTCCCTCCCTCCTGGGGGACAGTGCTGGGCACCCACCACTGTAGTGGGACTGTCCTGTCCCCTCCTTGGGCATCTGGACCCCAGTTGGGGTGTCTTTTCCCCACAGTGGGTGGGGGATCTGCAGGGTGAGGAGAGATGGGGCCCTGCAGCCCAGCCAGAGCTGCCTCACTGTGACTCTCTCTCCTGCAGATGCTGAAGTTGGAGTCCCAGGTTTTCCCAGTTCCTCGTCTCCAGTACATGGACATGGTGCCTGGTCAGCCAGAGCAGGGCAAGTCAAACCCTCATGGTGGCAGTTGGGGGGCAGCAGGTTGGGGGTGGTAGGGCCAGGGGGCTGGGCTGGTCCCCCTAGGTGGGCTCAGCTGTGGGGCAGAGGGGCTGGGGCAGTGTGGGACCACCACAGGTCTAAAGAACAGCTTAAAAAGCCACTGAGACTTTGCAAAGGGAATGGTAGGGGAAGGAAGAGGGTTCAGTAGACGAGAGCCAGTTGTAACCCCAGCTGTGATACTTGTGTCCCCTGCCCACTTCTGTCACACCAGGCAGACAGCTGAAGGCAGAGGACACAAGGGCATTGAAGATTATTTAGCCCAATATGTCTTTGGATGCACCTCATAAAGGGCTGATCCTTGTTTATAGGGCTAAATACCCGACTAGCAGCCGTTAGAAGCAGTGGCTGAGGGTTGGCTGCACCCACCCAGCACACAGGCACTTGTTGGGCCTTTTTACAGTGGAATGGGGAAACATCCATTATTCCCCAGGGGCATTATTCTCCAGGCAGAGCTGTCCAGCCTGGAGAAAAAAAAAAAAAAGAAAATTGCTGCAAAAACTGCCAGTAGCAACAAAGCAGCCAGGTGAGACTGAGGAAAGGACTGTTCCTGCTGCAGAGCAGACACAGGAGGAGGAGCTTAGAGGTTTGAAGGGGGACTGGGAGTGATGGAGGAGCCTCTCTCCTGGAAGCCCAGCAGCTCAACTGGATTCAGTGCAGCTGCAGCACAATCAGGCCTAAAACTGCAGGATGAAACTTTTAACACTTGCAGTAGATCTGGTGCTGCCCCTGGGCTGGGCTGGAGTCAGTGGGTGCTGCATGTCACTTAAAGTTTCCCTTAAAGTCATCTAAGGATCATCATCATCATCAGGAGTCCACTTGGTAGTGACCTACTTGCTGCCTTTAGCACTACAGTCCATGCAGCTTATCAGAGAAATGTTAATTACATCTCTCCCTCTCTTCCCAGACAGCTTTGTGCTTAGAACTCCCCGTTCCATTGCTGAAATCACCCTGGGGGAGAGAAAATGCTTCCAAAGAGCTCCACGGGATGCCTTGACGATAAGTATTTATTCATATGTTACATTTAAACATAAATAATTGAGCAATAAAGAGAATAGTCTGCTCCTGACAAAAATAAATAATACACAACATTGATAAAATCCAATCAAACAGAATGGTCCAACAAATACAGCGAAGTTTGCAGATTGGGTTTGTGTGAAACAGCTGTACAGAACATTCCCAACATACCAGAGGAAAATAGTGCAGTTTTATCTGTACATCCATCACTCCTCAGGCTCTGGGAGTTGGGAGGTTTTTCTCACTCTTAAAAATTATTATTTCAGGTTTCAAGTGAAGAAACTGAACCCTTCAGACAGAACTGATGCGCTGTTGGGGCCGTTGGGCACAGGTGGAACTCAGATGAGCTCAGACCCTGCACACCACAGACTGTGGGTTTTTCTCCTTCCCCTCAAATTGTGCAGTACCAGTTCGAGAGAGGCCTTGGCTATTGAGTTCAGCACTCAAGGGCCATTTTTTTCCCTTTGCAGCCCATTATTGGTCGTTTCCAGTTTCAGCAGAGCACAAGGGTGCCCATGGCTTGGGTAGCCACTGGACCAGGGTTATTAAAGCAAATCCTTCTCATCACTATTTGAATCATCAAACAATAATTTTATTCCCTACCCCCATTTTTGCTAAAATCTGATTTTTAAAAGCTCCTGTGAGCAGATATAAGTCATGTAAACTGAGCAACCTGGTCTGGAGAAGGTGTCCCTGCCTATGGCAGGGGATTGGACTGGGACCAGCCCAAACCATGCCATGAAGAGCACACACAGTTGGTTCCATGGAAACACAGCCAGGTAACTGGCTACTCTGAAGGATAAAAAAACCCCCAAACAAGCAGAAACACAAAAATTCAGATTCATCTTTTTTTTTTTTTTTTCAGGTTCTAGTGGCAAAAGGGAGAACATTTTGGAATACTTGACATACTTCCAGGAGTAGGGGTCATCTATCCATGGAATCTGCAGCTGACTCCATGAGCAAGGACCTGCTCCCTCCCTCTGGCTGACTGAGATACACTTCCACTTGGCACCAACATGCACCTGGGGATGGCAGGTAGAGCACAGGTAAGAGCTGCACCCAGTGTGAGGAAGGGGAGGCCAGCAGAGCCCCACAGCCCAGGGCAGGACCCTGCCCCCCACCAGCCCCCCCTGCTCTCTGGGCACGAGGGGTGAGCAGCTGGAGGGAGGGGGCACAGACCAGCCAGGGGCACTGGGGCAGCTCCACCCCCCAGCATGGGGCTGGCAGTGGATCAGAACCCCTGCAGCAACTCCAGCTCCTTCACCTGGCAAGGGCTGATCCCTGCACCTCATTTGTGCTCATGGGATCCCACAGAGACTCCTCCGAGGAAGCTCTGCAGAGCCAGGAGAAGGAAAAGGCTCTGTACTGTGGGAGCTGAATCTATAGCTCTGCACAACACAGAGCAGGAACCTGAACAACAGGAGGCAGGTCCTGTCAGCTGGGAATGGTCACAGGGTCAGTTTGCAAAGCAAAGTGAAGGCAGGTCTGTGCGGGTCATTAAGACTGAGCAGTGTGAGCCAAGTCAGTCAAGGCTAAACTGGTGTTTTAGCTAATGAGCTCATCACTGCTCCCATGAACTGAGTCATACAGTTTAAGGCCCTTCTCCCAGGGATCTTACTGATTTACACTGCTGCTAAATACAAACCCAAATGTTTTAGCAACATGAGCTCAGACACATTCTCTTCCATGTTCAAGGCAAAGACAGTGAGTCCAGGACCATGCTCCTCCAGGGACCCAGTTCAGTGCTTGTGACACTGGTTCTGGCCTTGCCTCCATGGAAGCTTCTGGCAGAGTACAGGACGTGCATCCAGGCTTTAAAGGTGCAGTAAGTCAAAATAGAAATATTCCAGAATGTCAAATTCCCCTTTTAACATCACAAAGATGTAGATAGATGCCTTCTACAGAGGGAAATAGAGAATGCAAAAAGATTTTGTCTAGAAGTACAAAGTGAGTTTAACAAGGACTATCAAACACCAACCGCATATGGTGAAGGGAAAGTTCTGGTTTTAAAAGTCTGTTACAAATCTCCTTGCTATTTATTACATTACATGGAAGATGCAATTAAAACACCATTTGGAATTAACAGTGCAAGGAATGCTCCAGCCCATGGCTCACAGCAAGGCCCCAGGGACAGTCTGTCCATGGTCACTTGTTTTCAATCAGTGTCTGCACTTTGTAGACAAGGTCTCTTGCTATCCTCAGAATCTCTGCAGCATCATGATGCTCAGCCATTTCTAAAAGACACAGACAAACACTCTTAGGTGTCAGCAGCACAGTCCTTCTGCCCCAGCACTGGTATTAATGTAGCACTAGCATTAATTAATTAGCATAACAAGCAGCAACACCAAAGCATTGTAAAGGGTTAGGTTTGGAGAATTAAAGAAGTGGATGAATCTCTTGTGCTGCAGGTCCCGACACTGAGATCAGTTCTCCCACTGCAGAAATCCTGGTGCCCTGTGCCCAGCCCACCAGCAGAGGAACAGGGAGCTCAGGGATGTACACTGGACTCAATGTTGAGGAAAGTTTTGGAATAAGAGTGTAGTTTGTTTTGTGTTTGAAGTCCCCACTGGCATTGAAGAAGTGACCACCACCCCATTGCCCAGGTAGGTCTGAAAACACTGGTGTTCAAGGTAGAGCTTCAGGAAGCACCGGAACACCTGAGCTTGTCATTCACACAAAGGAGTGAGAGACAGAGCTTAAAATGAGCAGGGGCTTGTCACTACAACAAGAACTGCTCAACAACAGTCTAAGGAAGGGAGAAGGAGCAAAGTGTCATTACTTTCTATCAAAATGGCTCTTACCATTAAAAAACTTGATGATATCAGTGAAGTCCATGTTGTTATCACGGATAATCTCTCGATAAACTTCCACAAGTGCTAAGGCAATGAAAAGGACAAAATGTTCTGAAGAGATGTGCTTTGCTGCCCAAATAACTTCCCACACTGTAAATACATCCTCGTACAACAATTCTGAATGGGAATAAACATTACAAGAGCATCTGATTATTCACACTGACCGTGGCCTTCCCCTCTCACCAATGTCTACAGGCCTTATGCAGACATGAACAAAACCTGATGACTCCTCCTGTTCCTCTCCCCCAGCCAATTCCTGTCACTTGTGCATGTAAGGCACAGAACTGGATTAGAAGGACAGCTCCCACAACCTGAAGGAGTGGTGGTGCAGAACCAAGCCCAGGAAGGTGCCTGAACCACACTGACCTTGTGAGAGCAGCACAGGAGGCCCAGGTGCTCTCTGGGGATACATGACAGGCTGCAGATGTGAATGTGTGTACAGGTGTATTTGGAGTGTGCTTGTGCAGGGATCCTTGGATCCAGGGGTGTTTCCATCTACGATACAAAGCACCTCACTGAAAGGACACCAGCTCTTCAGCTATTACAAGCTAATACAAGGATTAGACAGGAGGTATCAAAGCTTACAGAGGCGTGGGATCACTTTGGGATCACCTTGAGCAAACAGGCATTTGCACTGGGCAGAAATGTGGTTCTAACTACATCATCAGGAATTTACAACATCCCTTTCTAAGCCTGGACTCCATTCCAGTGCTGTTTCATCTCAGAGCTGCATGAGCTTTGCTGGCTACAAACTCTCCAGTGATCCCAACTGTCCCTCACCCTCCTCACAGACACACCAAAACATAGAGCTGCCACACAACTCTAAACTACAGGCACAGAACATTATTACCTCTTTTAAAGTCAAGCAGGAACCAGCGATAGCAGAAGTAAAAGTGAGTGTAATCTCCATTTTGGTGCATCAATTCAAAAAGCTCTGAGTCCAGAATCTAGAATGGAAAACATCAGCTGTCAGGATCTGGTCTGAAAGTAACCAAGGTCAGAGGTGTTGGAGTCTGGTTAAAACTCCCACCCTGCTCCTCATCAGCTGATCCTGTGGTCAGAGCAGCTGCTTGGAACAGGCACAGCCTGTTCCTGTGTGTGCCAATGCCCCTGACCTGAGTGCCCTGACAGAGCTGAGGTGAAGAGTCACTGCTATGCATGGATGAGGTGACACAGTCAATCCTCACCAGGACTTTACAGGTCCAAGCAGCAACATGAAGATCCTGGAGATTTTCAACAAATGCCAAACTTTCATCTCCCCTCCCCATCTCCTGTCCTTCACCATGCCAAGTCCTGAGCCTCTGCCACAGCCTCATCTTTCAAACACAATTAATCCAGACTCACCTGGATGAGGGACCTCATGTTGGCAAAGTGTGTGTCCATAGCCCCTCCATTGGGGAAGTTCTGGCTCATCCTCTTCATCAGGTGGCTGAAGCAGCTGTAGGCCAGCTGATCTGCAGGGACAACACAGACACACTCAGTGCTAGTGAGACTTGTACCAAAATAACAAACTGCAGGGCCTGGGAAAAATGGGTCTTCCCCTTTGCTGTTGTTCCTTAATCCCAGGATTCAGATGAAACAGATGTTGGTACCTGACTCTGGACCATTTTTATTCATTACGTTTCAAAGAACCCAGCCTGCAGTTGACTTCTCAGCTTCAGCAACTGCCAGAAAATACAGTAATTTTACTACACTTAGTAATATTTAATCTGGAAGTCAGTGAGTGAACAGGGCAGCCCCAAGATACTAAAGTTAACCATCTCAACAACAGTCACAGGTGGAGAAAACACAAATCAGGAGCTGCAGGTTTGATTTTCCTGGTGACTCAGCCCTGGTTAATGCAGACAACTCCATCTGAAACAGCATTTCTATGGAAAGACCTCACTAAGGATACCAGTGTGTCCCAAAGGAAAAGCCTTCTTACCATTGTCAAGTATAACCATCAAAGGAGCCAGGAGGTCACACATGCCTTGGACATAACCAACTTCTAGGTGCTCCCAGACATAGCTGTGGAAAGAAGAAATCCTTGTACTGAAGACTGATTCCATATGTGAGATCAAATCCTAAGCACATGCTGAACTTGTGAGTCACAGAACTTTCTGACACTTCCCATCCCAGAGTATTACACATCCCTTTGCTGTTTGCTGCCTTGTTAGAAAGGTCAACCCTCTCACACATGGCTTTCATCTCAATGGCTGAGGAAAAAACAGCTGAAAAAAGCCCAACAGTCTATACTGAAAAAGCCCAGATTTGTTAAAGGTACCTGAGCTTTTGATTTTTGTTTTCTTTTTCCACTAAGTGGAATTTTGCTCTCTTTTCTGAGTGCTAAAGTCTATGACACTTTCTGTTCTAAGTGTGTATAGCTGAACCACCTTCCTGGCAGTTTGTATTCCCAGAAGGGAAAACAACTTTCTGTTGTTTCCAGCTGTTGTCAGTGGTCAGATGCTGGTTAGATTTTGGTTGGATTTATAGATCTGGGCTTTTTGTCTTATTTACACACATGTCCCTCAGCACTATATCTGGGCACAGTGACTGTCACCTTCACAGCACACCCTCAGAACATGGATATATTATCCTGATCAGGAGGAACCCAAACCTCAGAGTACATTCAGAGAATAGTTCTCTAAAATAGGGTCTGTCTCTAGAGAGAATCTTCTCAAGCCTGCATTCCAAACCTGGACCCATGCTCTAGCCTGCCATCCTGCCTGTTTCTCCATCTTACAAGTTAAGTTCATTAGTGAGAATTTGTACAGACTGGTTTTTGTATATTATTATAGTTTATAGATTACTTTATGGATTGTGACAGAAACGTGGAAGTAGCAGGGTTTACAAACTCATTACCTGCACATGACATTTCGGAGCTTCTCCAGGTTCTCCGCAGTAAAATACCAGTAATTCCGGTCACATCTCTGGACATCTTTATCAATCCTGTGCAAATTTAAGGCAACAGTGTCCAATAACTCTATCTAGAAAAGAGAAGTTTTAGTTAGATCTGCTGAGTTTAGAGCATTCCCAAGACTTTGTGTGTACCTGCTCTGAGAATCACCAAATCAAAACCAGTACAGTTATACTCTGGGCAGATGGGGGCATTGCAATACTTGGTTACTGTCAAAAATGCCAGGTAAAACACATTCATTACCACTGGAAAACGTGCCAAGCCTGTCCTACTTCCAAATTGTTATTTCCAGCTAAAGGAGAGAGAGGCAAAAGCTGAGCTGCTAAGCTGTTGACAGCAACAGTAACAGAAGTGGTAGCATCTTGAATCTAGATTTAGGTTGTGGCTGACTGATTAAATGTGGGGTTTAGCTTGAATTAAATGACACTGGAATCTTACAAGCTGTGTGTTGTCCACTCCCCCAGGCCCTGGAAAGTTTTAACTGCTAGAAATGTACAACTTGTTTGTCTTGCCTTTCCACTTAAAAAAAAGACACTAATTTTTCTTGCTGTCTTATTTCCAATCTAGCTCAGAATCCAGAAGAAAATATTTGGATGCAAAAATCCTCAGTTGTCACCCCTCCAGCTGTAGTTCTACTTTGGGACTGTCTCATTAAATCCTATCTCAAAAAAATACAAGTCTTTGCTAAAAAAGCAACGCTGTGCAGAGAGATGATGGTACTTTAGTTGTCACCTACTGTGTATGATGCAGCGCAGACAGAAGCAACATCCATTAAATAATCCACCTGGGAACACAGCTGCTCTTCTGAGACAGAGTCCTGAGACTGCAGCGCCACTGCCCTGGCTCTCTGCATGCGGGGTGTGCCTGGGTCAGTCCTCCCCACCTCAGTGCTGGCTTCTTCCTCAGCCCCATCCTCAAAGGAGACGCTCTGCCCGTCGTCAATGCTGGACAGGATGCCCGAGGCCACCGAGTAGTTCCTGGAGGACGGGAGCCCCGAGTCAGGGGAGTCGAACTCCACGGCGGCCGGTGCGGGCGCGTCGGGCGGCGCCGCCGTGAAGGGGGTGTCCTCCTGGCCCTTGGAGTCCCGCTCCACCGAGTCCGTTTCATCCACAGATATGAACACCTGGGACATGCAAAACCAAAAACATACTTTAATAGCAGTGATTGTTTGATCTGTGCTGGGTTTCACTAAAGGAAGAGATCTGCAAAGCTATTCCTATGCTGGCAGGGGATCTTGCTTAGAAGGTGAACCTTTAAGTTCCTTAGGCAGCTCCTGCTTAAGAACAGCTACAGACTACCCAAAATTCCAACCTGCTCTTCATTCTTTCCTGGAGGCACTGCCACTCCCACCCCTGCACAGGTTTCAGGTAGCCCCAGGCTGACAGAGCTGTGCTAACCTCCATCTCTGCTTCCCGGGGCTGTACCTCTGCCAATGCCAAGTGCTGCCCACACCAGATGGAGAGTGGGAAGGGAGTACCTACATCGTTGCTGATGGTGGAGTCCCTGTGGATCAGCCGCTGGACATGGCTGTCGATGCTGCTGCCCGAGGAAAACTTGGCCAGTGTGGCCGAATGCGACTCCTTCTCTCGCTGCTTTACAATGACCTCGCAGGCCTTCCACTCAGCCATCACCTTCTGGTACCGCAGGGCGATGTCTGCATCCACCTGCAGGCAGACAGACACATCCTCAGATGCTGCTCCCTATTTTCGTTGCACGTCCTTCCAAATCCTTCTCTGTTCCAACTTTAATGTAGTCCTTGCGATGAATTCCAGGTCACAGGTTTACAGACACCAGCCTGTAGAGATCTAGTCAGATTCTGGAAGAGACTCTGGAATCCCAGCTCACACAGCCCCATCCTGTGGCTGTACTGTGTTGGCCAGCCTCCCCCATGCTGGTCTCTACAGTCATAAAACAGATCTTTGCCATGGGTGGCTTTCTCTGTTGCAAGACAGTCACAGAAACCCCCCTGGAGCTATTAAGGGACATGTGGTAATTTTACTACTCTGTCACTTGTCAAGAGCTGAAGAGAAACCACAATTGTGAGCTGGCTCCAGGCTGCAGACTCCACTGGCTGAGCTGCTACCCGAGCATTCACACTAAGAGCTGCAGGCTATTTGTCACTTGAGGTAGCTGTCGAGTCATAAATCATAAAATACAACACTTAGTGGAGAGCTGGAGAACAGCCATGTCTGGGAGCGCCCCAGATACTGATAGACGACTGCAAAAACACCATCAGAAGGCAAAGATGATAAATCACCTGCAACGAGTTTCCTGTACATGCAGGTGTTATGACTGTTTTCATGTTATTCATTTAACAGACTCTTACATTCAATGTAAACTTCACTCTCCACAGCCCATTTCTATGAGTAGTCAGTTATTACTGTTGTTTACTATTGGGGTTGAGTAGCTCCTTAGAATTCCAGGTGAGCTTGGAGCACCCCTGTGTTAGTATGGTATAAACTCTGGGAGAAAAGTCTTCTATAGAAGACTTAATTTTGCAGATCAGATCTTTTCTATCTTACAATATCTCTTTATGAATTTACTGTAATTCCTATAATAAAAAAAAGCTTCATTATTTATCTCTCTTGCCAAATCTGACATGTTCTGGCTATACACATTCCCATTGGAGCTGGGGCAAGTATCCATGAGGTATGGCTTCACATCTCCCACTCTAAAGCATCTAGGCCCTTTTTTCAGTTCCAGACATTCTTTCTATTTCTACATATGGATCATAAATCTGGTGGTTCATATTCGTGTGAAGAACAGAGACAGCAAAACACAATCTATGGCAGAAACCTCATATATCCTGCATTTCTTGAAAATCTGAGTTTAAAAAAAAAAAATTAATAGAGCACCAAAGGCAAATCCAGTCACACTGCACATGAAGTGCTGCAGTTTAGCCAGATCACTGCTGCTGAGGCTCTGCACCAAATTCACACAAGCTTTTGGAAAGGCCCCCACCTTTTCACCACAACAGGGTTAAGGAACCCTTAACCAGTAAGGGCAAAGGAATCAGAACCAGTCCATGTGGGGCACTGGAAGGACTGATGGTTTAAACTTGTGCTTTATGCAAAAAAGGGGTGATTGAACAAGTGCCCCTGTGGAACAGCTGTACTTTCCAGCAGGACTGTGGCTGGACATCTGGACTTGCTCCGTTCCTGAGGCAACATGCCTGGCCCTCAGGAGCTGGGGTGACCAGCAGGGCTCACTTGCTGCCCTCCGTGGTTTCTGGGGGTACTGCATCTTCCGATGCTGGTGGCACGGGAGGGCAGGAATTTGCTCAGCAGAACATTCTTGATGTACACACTGTAGCCAGAAAATAAACATCTACAGAGATGACTGGATTCAGGGAGGAGAATCCAGATGTGACCCAGTTTGAACAGTGAAGGGGTATATTTCTCCATCTGTGTTCAGAACTGGTTTGTAAAGATTAGTGGGAGGAAAACAACTCAAATTGCCATAGCAATGTTTAGCAAGAAGAGAGCTGCTTATCAAGTGGCCCCTGTTTGCAAGACAACTGATTTGCCTGTGGCAAGGCTGGAGGTCAGGCTGCCCTTCTGCTCTGCTGGTGCTTACAGGGATATAAACTATCCCTTGGCATACAAACTAATTGGAAGTTAGCAAATGCCAATGTTTTGATATATAAACCACTCCTTATCAATTTAATCCAGAACAGGATCAGCTACTGCATGAGTGCTACCTCCCTGGTAATAACACTAACTGAACAGCAGATTAATGTGTTAATTATATTGCAGGGCAAACCTCATTACTGTTCTATCCAGTTCAGCCAACATTTGGGTGATGTCAGGGAAAAGCAATATTTTACCAACACACAATCCAGACCTTCCCCACAGGGCAGGGTCCCACTGCAGTCCTGTGGCTCTGCAGAGGAGAACATTCCTTCCTCTTAGTCAGGGAGTAAGTGCAACAAATGACAGCACTCAGCAAAGGAAAAAGGTGCTGATGCTCTACACAGATTAGTAAAGGGACACAGTATAACAGAGATGGGCAAACTGTGGTGTCATTAATGGAAACGATACACTTAATGCCAGGTTTCAGATGGCAGAATAAGGCTGTGACATAACCTGGGCAGTTACTCACGACCAGTGTTAGCAGCAGCATGGGAGATGTTAAAAAGAATGTCTCATCTGGAGTCACACCCTGTATTTTACAGGGGCACATAATTAAGTCTAACAAAAGTCTAATGCACTTACAAACCAAACCTTCTGCGTGTTTTTGGTCCCTGGGCAGTAACTCCAGAGGGTCCATCTGGGCTGTTTCCAGCTCCAGCAGAAGTCCACACATGCAGATGCAGTAACTCAGCTAACACACCATATAAAAGAGGGAATGTCAATCCACCCAAATGTCAGTATCTCCCCATTTTCTAAGTTACAAATTTGTGAACACAGGATGTGCTCAGGGCAAGTGCCTGCCACAGGCTGAGCTGAATGCAGGTTCCCTGACTTCAAAAAAGAACTCCCACGTAATTACTTTCAGATATAACAACACAGTATCACAATCCCTCTGCTAACATGGGTTACATGTGTTTTCTGTAGCATTTTTCCCTTGGGAATATTTAACAGTAATAAAGACCAACACTTGCTATTCAGAAAACATAACCTGCTCTGCAGATGTGATTCCGATTCTCAGGAAGCTGTGCTTACCTGGTCCATCTCCTTCTTGGCCATCCCAAATTTGTAGTGACCCAACAAGAACGGCCACACTTCCTTCCGAATCTCGTGCTGCACCCCACCGTAGTAAACTCTTCTCAGTAATTCCAGTTCCTTGTAGTTCTACAGCAGCCAGGAGAAAAAGGTGTTGAGGGCAATATATCTGTATTTTCCTCACTCAAAATACTCATTTTCCTCACTCAAAGTGAAATACAGGCAGGGCACTAAATAGATTTTGCAGCTTAATTCAAGCTTTTACAGCCTTAGCTCAAATCCAGTGAAATATCCCATGAAAATAATCTAACTTGGAATAGACTAGAGTCATCGTGAGATCAGTTGCTTTGATGTTAATTTACATCTTTGCCATCCCTGGAGAAGCAAAGAAGAGAAGAGATTGTAAGAACTGACTCACTCTCACAAGATGGAGAAGTGGCCCTGTGGAGACCAGGGTCCATTCCAAGTGATTCCATGCCCAACACAGTGAGTGAGGCTGAACATAAAGGTGTTGTGTTACTGACCTTCTTGTCCTTCTGGTACTTGCTCCAGACCTCCTTGGTGAGGCCCCCGGCCGCGCTGGAGGGTCTGTCGGGGGGGATGATGTTGTGGTTCACCAGGGCAGAGAGGTGAGTGCGCACCGTCGACAAGTGCCGGCAGTGGGCCAGCCCTGGGGGGCAAAATGGCCATAAATGAGCAGTGCCCAGCCCCTGTGACATTTAAACCTGCTCCTAACAATCCTGCATGAACTGAACTTGCACTGTGTCACAGTGAGGAATTACAGCAGAGCCAAAGATTAAAGAGGTCTTACAGAGTGGTAAATTCCAAGTAGCCTATTACACAGCCATGGAAAGCTACATCCTGTCTTCACTGTGCATCATTTCACCCATTGCCATCTGCAAAACCCACAAGATGCTGCCATTATGAAGTTGTGACACTGGAGTCACGTCCACCCTACCGCCCACAGGTTTTCTGACTCACAACAATAAAGCTGGGGTAGACCTGCTTTCTAAACCAAACATCCCATGTTGTTTAGATAAGCACATGGATACCACACAGGCTGGGTATAAGAAGCTTCACTCACATCCATAAAAGGCTCTGGAAATGATCTGCCTCTTCATGCTTTCACACAACATCTTTAGGGGAGTTCTGCGGAGAGGCATCGACAATGGCAGGTTGTGAGGACAGCATCAGGAATTTCATGCTGATCCCTACGTCCTACATATAGCAATTCTTTCTCTGCACCAAGATTTATTTAGTTAAAGGACAAAATAATAACAAATTCCACTTTCTTTTCCCAACAACATTTTGGCTCCAAACAGAACCCCCTGGCACAGGCAGCCACTGCTGCAGGTGCACTGTAAAGATCCATATCAAATGAGGTGAACTGTTGTCCTGCACTGTAACTGTTAATGACTTGTTACAGATAACACTTCTAGAGCTCAAGTATATTCATTAGGCAGAAGAACTAGATGAAATTTTTCTACTATAATGTGACTTGAGAGTAGTTTAATAGGTTAGTTTTAATAAACTAAACTTCTAAGTCCATCTTTTTATGTTAGAAACTACTTGAAAATTGTTACTCTTTGTCTCTGGTGCTGCAAGCACTACAACCTTCCTGCTTTTACCTGTGGCATGCACACAGTCCCCAGGGTAAGCTCTCTGCACAGCTTGCTCACCGGTCGTGGATGCAGTTGCAGCAGCTGGGAATGTCGTAGGGAGAGCTGCCTGTGGAACAGGAGACACAGGAGGAGCCCTGGCTGCAGTGCTCCAGCTGCCACGAGAGCAGGTTTGCCCCAAAGCCTTGCATCTCTATCATCTCACTGGTGTCTGCAGAAAAAACAAACAAGACAGCAGGACATCAGCCTTTTCCCTTCTTTCCTCCTCTCCCTTCTGTGCATCCTGATGGTTCATGCTTTGCTTCTCAGCAGGCTCTGAACCTTGATTCCAGAAATAGGAGAGCAGCATCCTCAGACTCTCTGCTCTGGGCACATCTGGACCTGCTGCATGCTGTGCAGGGTCGTTTCCCAGAAAGCCAAATCCCTTCACCATTTCCCCCTCTCTCGCCCATGCACATCCCAGTTCATGTTTCAATAGAGAAAAGAGTGCTGCGGCAACAACTGAACGAAATGTTATTTATGGCCAGAAGAGATCATCTAATCCAACCTTCTATTTAATTCAGGCCTCAGAATTTCATTTTACAGTTCCTGGAATCAGCCACAGAACTGCTGGTCCAGCTAGAGTGAAAGTTGGAGCATGAAAGAAATTAAGACAGACTAAGTCAGTTACTTCAGAAGATGCTTCTTTCCCCCTCAGAACCAGATCCTAAAATATTCAGCACAGAAGGACAGTTCCAGTCCTGCTAAAGTCCACACCAAGTTTATAAAAGGATACTTTGCAGGAATATGGGATCCAACAGCACAGTGGAGCTTCCTGAGTTATCCCTGCCCCACCAATTCTGTTTGCCTTTGTAACCAGCTTCAAGAAGGCAACTCAAAAAAATCAGCCTTCCCAACTGCCATTTGAGCACGTGGGTTTCTTGGTTTATAATAAATAACTGGCCTTTCAGCTCACCCATGATTAAAATTAAGGCAAATACCATGATGTATGCCATAAAATATGTCACTAAATTAACATTTATAAGCAAAATCCAGTCCCCTGGGCCGTGCTTTTCAAACAGACATTTGTTGGGTGGTGGGAGGGGCAATTCCAAACCATCTCATGCATTTTAAATCAAGGTAGCACGAAGCATTTTCGGAGTGTCTTAGAAAGTGGGCAGAGGTGAGGAAGGAGTGGAGTAAAACCATTTGTTAACAGAAAAAGCACAGGCTCATGCGGAAGCAGTCATGTGTGTTTCATTACACAAAACAAAGCGTGATGCAAAAATGCTCTTCACCTTAATTCTTCAGGAAGGAGCTGAATGACCCAGTATTTATTGCAGCTTCTTATTGGGTTCAAATAAAAACCACTGGATAAACATTTTTAGATCATTTTTTGCCTCCCCTCTACAGACAGGAAAAGTGGGTTTTTCAGTTTTAGGTTTTTTTATTCTGTTTTTTAAAGAAACAAGGAAAGAACCCCACAGAACCTAAAGATTCAGATGAAAGGTACCTGAATTAGTGAAGAATTAGAGTGAACAGCATCTTTTATTTAATTGTAGTGGTGTTATCTGTAACTTCAGCTACATGCAAAAGTCGAGCATGTTGCAAAATGTCAAAGCAGATGGCTGGCAAACCTGCTACAACAGTGTTGTCATTATGGAATGGGGCTGCTGGAGAGACAGGCTAGTCCAGCAGACAGATCCCTAACTCTGCCATCCCCTTCAAGATTAAATAAGCAAAAGCAGACAACTGACAGCCATTCTAGTGAGGTAACTTAAAATTTCCATTATCTGACTAAAGACTAAATTGTGTTCCTATGCTTTAGTCCACACTCTTGGCCCCTTAAAGTGTATGTGTCAGAGTTAAATGTTCTTCCTTCCTGTTATTGCACTATCCAGACACAATCAGTTATGACATTCTGGGACTTCCTAAACCAGCATCTTTTTCCAAGGGGAACACTATTTTCAGAGCTTCTTTCCATGCACGCCTTCCAAGAATTCTTTATTAACTTTGTTGGGGCTTTATCAGTTTCCAGGGGCTGCTCCCTTGGGGTAAGCGTGTGGGCAGCCTAGAAGAATTGAAGATCTCCTTGAACAATTGTTTATACCCTGTCTCACCAGAACTTCAGCACTGTACAGAGATGCAGGGCAATAAGTGTCTCCTGCAGTCAGTCCCACCAGCCCAGGGCCAAGATCCACTTGGAACCAAAATCATTCTCCACTATTTAAATGTATAAGAGAAAGCAAGGACTTCTCAGAATCCAGAACTACACTACTGGATCCCAAATGCACAACTTCTTGAGAATACCTACTTAAATAATGTTATGAATTGTTTTAGGAACAGAAATAGATGAGAGGCTCATGGAGGCTGGTGGAGGGTCTCATAGCTGATCCTCTGAAGCCCACCCAGCCTATGGATGCAAGTGGAATGAAAGCACTGACCCCAGAAAGGCACTGCATCTCCATACAACCTTCTCTGCACATCTCTGCTACCTGTCAGAGGTGTCCAGAGTGTTCCTGTGTGCCTGAACCACCCTGGGCTGACACTGTCCCTCACCACACTCCTGCTCTATCCTTCCCATGTTCAGCACACCACTGCTGTTGCTGCACTGTTTCTGCCCCAATGCTCCAATCCAAGGCTGCCCTCCCCACTGCGGAGGGAGAACACAGAGAGTTATATGCTCCCTCCTTCTCTTAGGAGAACCTACTCTAGTCTCCAGCCTTTATGAAAGTGGGGTAGGAAGCTGTGGAAGAAGAGGGGGTTTGCCTGATCAAGCAGTGCACCCATCAAAGGAGAGGGAAGATGCTGTTCCCACTCCCCACAGGCTGTGAGAGCACATTCCCAACATCTCTGCACAGTCCCCCCCCTCTCTGGATCTCACAGCATGAGTGAAATGTTTTTTCCTGTAATAATGCCAACACTGTTGTATGCATCAGTGGGAGGAGCTGCAAGAGAGCTCTGGGACACAGGGGGAGGAGGATAAAAACCTTTCATCCTATTAGGAGCTGTGAGGTTCCGAGAGCAGATCATTGATAGCATTGCGTGTAGCTTATCTTCCTCCTCCTCATCATCGTCAACAGAGGTAGAGCGGCTGGCAGCTAAGTGGTGGTAGTTAATAGTTACTGCTCAAAGAAAATAGTGAAAGAGGAGCATAAGAAGAGAGAACTCAATTCTGTGGGAAAGCTCAAAAGGACATGGTCAGCAAAGACAAAGGACCTGAATCCTGCCCTCTTCTCGAGGGTACAAGCTCCTGTAAACGGGTATGAAAACTGAGTTCCTTACAAAAAAAAGCATGCTCCACCAAACTCAGGCCAGCCTTTGAGTGTGCACAGGTTGTGAGAGCACACTTGTCACATCATGGCAAGGGAGAAAGCTCCCACTGCCTGCAGTAGCTGAGTATGCTTTTCAGCATACTCTGTAGGGAGTTCCTGGCTCCAACTAGCTTCTGTCCTTCACCATGCCCTTATGGACAGCAGACCTTTGCTCCCCAGCTCTGCCTGCTCCTGCAGACACACAGGACCCTGCAGCAGGCACCAGTCCCTCTGCCTGGCATAGGACCCACAGGTCTGTGCCCAGTGCACCCCTGGACTCTGCAGTCCCCTCCATCCAGGCAAAGGCAGAGTGTGCTTTTCTGGTGTGTGCATGGACTTACCTGTGCCAGCCCAAAAGCCCTAACACAGCCTGGCCACCACTGTGGTCCAGCCCCCAGGGTAAGGAGGGTGCACTGGAGACTCCTGCTTTTTCAGCTGCAGTAAGTCCCAGTATGAGCAGTAACTCCAAATCCCCTGTAAACTTTAGGGTCTGATCTTCTGGGGAAATTCTTGCTTCTTTGCCAAGGGGAATGAAACTGAACATGCTGTTTGAGAACTAACTCAAATGTCTTCTTGTATGTAAGGAATTTGTATTCACTGATGACATGAGGTGGTTTGGTGCTTGGGAATTCATTTAGTTTCCTTGGAAGGGCCTGTATTTATCTATTGTTAAGTTCTTGTTTTCAAGCCAGGAAAACTTAGCCCAGGGAGTTCTTGGAGTACTTGAAGAGTTGAGCTTATGGGGTTTTTTTCCCTAATAACAACATTATAAGCTGGTGTGGCCAGTAAAAATATCCCCAACTTTCGGAGCAGAACTGCTCTTGGCTAGTCAAGCAATCTTTTTGGTTTTAGTTTGCAAGCCCAGGGGAGTATTTTGAAAACTTCCTCTGCAAAACAGAGTACGTATAAATAAAATTCCCCACCTCGACTCCATTCCTAAGGTAACAATTCCCACTGCATTAAGGAAACCTGAACTGTATCTGCTGATCACAATTACCTCTCAGTGAAATTTTGTGCTAGGGTTTCCCCTTCTGCCTCTGCCCAAAACCTGACTTGCCTGTTACCTCCAGGTACTTCCCAGGATATCACTTCAAGGTTTTCTCAGATGTTTGGTTCGGTTTTTTGGTTTGGTCTTTTTAAACAAAGCTGAACAAAGGCACTTACTGTTATCGTGTTTGTGTCCAGGATAGATAATTCTGAACACGTAGTCTGTGGACGTGTCCTCAGCTGGCATCTCCTCCAGGTCCACTGATTTGTTGCTGTTCCGTTTTCGGAGCTTTGGAAACACCTTGCCCTAGACAAACAAAATAATACCATACATTCAGCTCTGAGCAACTAACAGAGTACAACAAAGGACTGCAGACCTACGGGATCTTAAGTCTTCAAACTTTCAATGCTGGGAGGAGGTGAGGGAGAAAACAGTAGAATCATATACAGCATGTGTTCAGGGGTACATAACACAACTTTTCTGTGTACTATTGACCAGTGTTTTCTGGTAATCTGTGGGAGCTGGGCAGCCCAAGCCTCTGGCAGCAGCTCTGCACCACTCCATCTGAGTCTTGTTCCTATCATTTGGTTGTATTTTGATACAACAGCAGATTCCAGTTCACTGCTCAATGGAGCAATGAAAGTATGAACAATTTGCATAGACTATCTGTATAAGAATCAAACTGGACTAAATGGAGTTATTTTGCCTCTCACTTTACTATAAAGCAGATGGAAATGAATGCCCAGACTTTGTGGATCAGGAACACTAAGACCAGCCCCACCTACCACAACAGAAAAGACACTACCTTGCCCTGTTGGGACCACAGGGGTGGCTCCAGCTGACCACGAGGCAGGAGACCATTTTCCAGGCAGGACAGGAAGGCGAGGAGGTGCCCTCCCTGAGGGAAGTGCAGCGGAGGCTTCTGAGTTCCATCCTGACTCACCAGGACTAATGTCCATCTGCTTTCTACTGCAAAAGAGGACAAGAAGAGTCCACACTGTTACATTATAACCTATATTTTCTGCTCTTACCTTCTAAGTAAATTTTATATGTGACCATCTCTAACTAAATAAACCTCTGTAAGACACAGTGTGATCTAGGGATGATCTCAGCCCTTCAGTCCTAAAGAACCTCAAGATACAAGCAAGCAATGACAGGCCTCATGCAGTTGTCATCCTCTATCAGCTGGGATTTTAACATTCATTCCCACACATCCATAACTATTCAGAGGTGTTCCTGACACTGAGGGAGAAAAAGACATCATTCAAGTGGCTCTCCTGCTTATGTATTTTAAACCAAAATATTTAAACTGTCTTCTAAAACAGACTCATAGTTCAAAAGGTCCTTCAGTGCAACTGTAACTCAAATCTGAGTCCAAATAAAGTTTCTAAATGTTCTGTATCTTTGCTCTGTGATTCTAACTTGAGGCCTGTGGTCAGGGGAGCAGTGGAGAGATGTTTCATTCCAGATTCTCCCTCCTTTGAGCAGAATGGGCTCATGAGCTCTGGGTGATGTGAGGGTGACAGAGGGTGGCCTGGTTACACACACCCCCTTTCTACAGCCTGATGATCCCACTGTAGACAAGGCTGACAGACCCTCCCTCTTTTTTAATAATGCTCAGTGGATGGGGGTCTGTGCTCACAAAGCCAAAGCCTCCATGTCTAATACCTGCCTCTGACAGCTTCCCATAAGTGCTATTCAGCACAGACACCCAGAAAAACCCAACACACAGAAAAACCAAGGCACAGAAAGCAACGGACACCTGGAGAAGTGTCACACAGAGAAGCCTTACTGGACCCTGAAGAAGAAAAAGTGTTTGCCTCTGCAACAAACCCCTAACAGGCACCACATAAACTGGCAGCAGCATTAACATTCCCCTGGCAGAAGGGGGCTCTGGGAGGGTTATGCTTACGTTGCTGATGGCAGTGGATGCAGACAATCTGGCTCAGTGGCACTATCAACGCGTAGTCCCAGTAAACACTAAGAGGGAAGGAAAGTGCAGGAAACATTGTTTTTTCCATATTCATTAATGTGCAATGAAAAACACATATCAAGTTTTAGAAAAAGAATAGTGTGGATTAAGCATCTGAGACTACAATTCTAAGGTTGAAGAAACCATTTCCTAAGGAGACAGACTTGCCTGGTTCAAGACTTAACCTGTCTTCCTACTGAAGCAAAATGCCAAATCCAATGAAAAACAGATCTAACAAAAGACAGTGGTATTGCAGGTCTCTCTTTTGAGGCTGAGATCAGCCAAGTGATTTGGGACCCTCTGAAAGGAAGTACAAAAATTCTAATGATGGAAGTTTGTGTTGAGCCTTTTTTCCTGAACACGTGCAATAGCAGGATTTTGTTTTCCTTTAGAAAAGGCCTTATAGCCAAATGCATTAGAGGACCCTTGGAAAGTTGCTTCATCTATAACAAAACAGGAACAGAACCCATGCTGTCCAACACCCCAACTATTCAGAAGCCCTTCCATTAAATCAGTCTTTTTATACTTATGTCATGGTGGCAAGCATACAAGAAACAAACAGTGAATGCTTCCCATCTTTCCTGAGTGTAATTAATACCTTTTCTCCAGCTCTGAATCTCCAAGGGTTCCATTCATCAGCTGGTTTGGAGTCCACTTCAATGTCAAATTATCTGCTGACTGGTGAAGGGAGAGATATCCAGGAATTGCTTCCAGGTCATCTTTCTGTTCAGAAGCAACAAACAGACAACCCAGGTGACTAAAGTGCACAAAATATCTGCATAAAATATATGTTCCAGTCTTCCTATGCTCCATAAGTTCCAGAGGTGCATTATTTGGGAACTGCTGAGGGAAACCTTAACAACAAAAGTACTGGTATTTAATACTGCTACTAGAAGGAGGGGAAAACCACAGAGTTTATGAAATACAGTCCAGTATGTTTGTTCTTGCCTACAAGACCACTTCACATTCACACTGGGCAGGCAGTGAAAGCATTTGTCACATCTTAATCTACCTCAGCATAATAGAGCCAAGCAGGAAGGCAGCACTGAGCATGTGACAAGTCTGAGTTCTACCCTCACCAACCCCACTGACTTCTCAAGTCACAGCCATTGGCCCAAAACTCCACACACTCACCGGCTGGACCAGGACATTGTTCTTGCCATACAGGAGGTGTGTTCGGGAATTCTGGTGCAGTGACTCCACATACTCCCTTGCTGAAGCAGCAAAGGGATCCTCTGACGTGCTCCCGCTGGAATGGCGCTTCCGGATCTAGCACAGACACAGACACAGCCAGGATGGTCAGGCAGGACAGGGATCACTGTACTGCCAGTAACCCACAAACTGCTCCATTCGGACCAGTCTCCACAGAGTGGAACTTCTTGTGGAGCCAGAAGACTTTGTAGAAAAATCACCTGGACTCCTACTCAGCCCTGACCACAGCAGCTTGGAATTTTTTTGTGAATTACCTGGCCAAATCACGACTGTCAAAAGCCACAGAACTGAGTGCTGGATCTCAAACTTTTCTACACACAGATAAAGAGGACACTGGGGCCCAAACGGACTTCTACTCTGTGATAAAGGCTCCATTACAGCAAAGAAAGGCTGTTCCAGATTCAGATCTCTCCCTCACAGGGTTGTTTTCATTATCCACCTGTGCCTTAACTCAGAAACAGCTGCACAGTAAATACCTACTCCCAGGGCTGGGCGCTTCGAGGGGGAGTCCTGGCGGCCGTGGACTCCCTGGATCCGGTGCCGCTGAACCAGCTCGTCGGCCGAAGGGTCTGTCCAGTAGTGATCTGCTGTCTTCAGCTTGGTGTACTCCAGAGCACACGGCCCAACTAGGAACACAGCCCAGGAGAGAAACCTTCTGAGCCTGTTCAGAAACACACTCAGTCCTATCCTGCTGGCTGAGCACTGAAAGTGAGATTTCCTCCCTCCAGCAAGGTGAGTATTAATGATCCCTGATCCTATGGGATCACCCCGTAAGACAGACAACACACATAATAACATATCAGGTCCTATTACCCAGGGCTGTGTCAAAGCATTCCTTTAGGCCACAACACTCTGCCATAGCAGTATTAGCAGTTACAATCTGCCAGGCAGCATTCAGTAAAAACCCATTCCTGTTCTGTTTTCTGCTCCAACCAAAACTAAATATTAAAACCAGATGACCAACTGTAGTGGGGTCATAAACAACAAAACAACATCTTCTACGTCGCTGTGTTATAAAGAGCTAAACCACATGTGAGAGATAAAAATCACCTCTTGTAACAGTATCACAATACAAAACGTTTTAAGAAAACTTAGTTTTGTCAGAGTAAGAAGTAACTTTGCAAGAACTCACCTAGAAGAGAAGCCAGTATTGGGCCACAAACAGGATCTGCCAGTAAAGCTTCTTTCTCATAATATTTACTAGGAATGAAAGATCAGAGTCCAGTTAAAAACACTGGCTGGTATTTTTGAAAGCTCTTATGCCTCCTAGCAGCATGAGTCCATTGACTTGCTATCACACTATGCTGCTTACCAAAAAGCAGCCAAAGGAAGCAAAAAGGGCAGGGCAGGGCAGCCAGGCAGGCTCCTCCAGCACCTACTGGGTGTAGTACTGAGTGTGTGTGCAGGGGGAAGCTGCACTGCTGAGGCCACCTTTATGCTTAATAAACACTGAGCCACACACTCATTTTGAGACCAAATTCAGACAATTAAATGACCTATATAAAAGGGAAGATTTAAGCCTTTAGTTTTAAGAGTGTTACTAAGACTGAAAGTGGGATCCAGGCCTGGAATGCTGTGCATGCACTGACCACATGAAGTGTTGTGTTGGTTTTGCAGGTAAAGAAGGCTTTTCCAACACAGTGTGCCCAGAACTGTTTTTAAAGTTCACTAAAACCTATTGTAAGAATGCTATGGAGAAATTCATGTAGTCTATCTTAGACATCTGCATTAGAAATAGGTAATTTCCTAAACTATATCAATAACATCGACTAGATCCCCATGGAGCATAAAAGGAGTCTGGAACAACTAACTCAATAAACCTACACTCCAGACTTCCACATTTAACCAGCTGACCACCACTCCTACTCTGGATGCACATTCTGCCCCTGATCAGCTGTAATAATCCCAGGCAAGTCACCGCCTCTCAATATGCTCACTCTGCCTCATTTATTTTTTAATTGAGCTCTTGAGAGGCAGGAGCTTGCCTTGTTACTCAATGTGTTTACCCAGTATATTTGATCTGGGGCTTTGGGCACTGTTGCAATATGGAGACAAACAATAACTCTTTGCAAGCAATTTTGTCCATTTTCCACAGAGACAAAACAATCCACACATTCTTCAACACCTCTTGCTGCCTTACAAAACCACACAGAAAAAAAATCCAAACACCCACATTTCTTGAATGTCACTGTCCTCTATGGTCTGTTCACTAGATGGGGCTCAAACTCTAAAGCACCTGCTCCTCCTCCAGGACACAACAGCTGAAGGACATGAGCATCGAGCATTTGAGCAGTAATGTCACAAAAATGCACGGCAAAAAGCCTTATGAAGAAGTTTGTTTTATTCACTACATCAGGTTCTCAAAAATCACACACTTGCAATTAAGGACCTGATCCCAACTCATCTGAAGGATGGGGAAGGCAGCAAGGTGAACATCTCCAACACACAGTAATGGAAAAATTGAGAGCAAACTCTGACTTGTCTCCTGGTGGATTATATGGAAAAGAAATTAAAAAACCCTTGTGCCTATGTATCCACAGACACTGAGACAGTGGACTGAAACGGTTTCATTAACTCTGTCTCTGGGACACAGCCAACCCTCCCTCTGCCTCTTCTGCACACAGCTCATAAACCAAGATGGTATTGCATATCCCAGAGCAACAGTTTGCTTGAACAGCACAAAGACCTTTCTTCCATTCTCTATCTTTTCAGTGGAAAGATACATCACGAAACTAAAGCTCATGACAAGGCAAGCAGCAATCCAAATTTGGAAAATACTGTGATAATAAGTTGTTCTGCCCTATCCCTCATCCTTGTTCAGACCCCTGGGCTTTGGATGGGCAAGAATGTGTCCCCCAGTGTGAAATGACAAGAGCACGCCTGCAAACAAACTGCAATGGCAGCAGATGCACACCTACTTTTCTGAGACTACATCAAGTTTTAGAGTCCCTCCCTTTATCTTTTTATGGGAAATTGTCCCCAGTGTGCCCCTTAAATCTTTTGTATCATCAGTTATGGGAGGGCAGGAAGGGTAAGAGTTAAGAGCTACTCCTTGGGAAACCACAGCTGGTGCTGGGCAGCAGGAAGCAAGGACAGAACAGAGAGGACTCGTCTTTTTCTCTTAAGGAGTCCCTGTGGAATACATCCATAAAGCACTGATGCTCTTCTCTGGCTTTGCAAGGGAAGATTCATTTTACACAGAGCTTGACTTTCCTAAGAAGGAAACATGATTCAAAGAACCTGTTTTCACAACCCTAAGGTTTTATGTCATTAGCTCCTCCTGTTCTAATTTCTCCTTCTTTCATCTACAAAGGGCATTTTCCTCCCTGACATCCTAAAGCTCCAAAGGATTATTTTCTACTCATGACCTATTAGAATACATTCCTATTCCACCTAGGGTCCTATTAGAATCTAGGCACCTAATATACTTGAAATTAGGTTTTTTAGCTCATTTCTGGAAAGTTGAATATCTGTTAATGTTTTTGTAAGCCTGAAACACCATCAGTGACTCAAAACGAAAGCACATTTTTTTCTAGATGTCTGTGCAACCAGTTTTCATCTGACCAGAACTCTGCATCACAGAGGTTTGCAGAAGACTTTCGCTTAAATCCCTTGTTGCAGGCATCAGTCCAGCAAATCCCTGTGTTTCTGCTGCTTTTCTTACCTGCAGTTATCAACAATGTACTGCACAATCTTGTCGAGCACTTTCTCAATCAAGGCTGTCCGAACCCAGATGTGTTTGATGGCCTGAGGTGTCAGGACAGGTGTTTTGCTTGTGGTTGATCCTTGCCTCTTGAGGGGTTCCTGCCCACTTGGCTGATTTTTCCTGCAAAAGGTGATAAAGTAGAATTAGTCAGAATTCTGACTGTTCTTCTCACCCAGAGCTCTCCACATGGGGAGGTGTTGGAACACAGTGTGTATCTGACCAATGTGGTATCTGTGTACAAGCTGTCTACACCACTGTGTTAGTACTCACTACCTCTGGGGAATGCAGTTTTAGTCAGTCCATCATCAGGGATTTTCTGAAAATCACAGCTCTGAGGATTCAGGATGCCTCAGTTCTGAGTTATTTACAAGAGGAGTCTGTAAAGATTATTCAGTTCACAGGACAGCTTCCTGCTGCACAGCACTGCACACTGCCTTGGTCTCTGCATTGGGCTAAGAGGGGGACAGTAATCCCCTTCATCTTTTTCCCCTGAAAATTTCCCCCTTTTAAAACAGCAGAAAGTCCGATTTTGCCTCAGTGAGGAAAGAAACCATGACATCAACAATGTGCAGCAGAAAATCCATGTTCTCAAACAATCCTGTTCTCTGCCAGCACTCGTGTTCCCTTTCAGTGAACTGTTCAGTTACAAAGAGTAAATACATTCATTTGAGGCTCTTTTGGGTGAGATCTATAATTCCTCTCTGCATTTGCACAGTCCCTTGTCCTTCACAAGGCCACGACAGCAACTCTACAAGACACATGACAGCACTGACATCAGGGCAATTCAAGCATGTTTAACTGCATCCTAAACACGGGCTTTCTTAATCCCACAACCTCAAGGCCAACGAGGCTGCTACAGCCCTCCTGTCTCATTTCATACACCCAGTGAAGCGAGTCCACCCCATACAGTGCTTCCCACTAGTCTCGTTGCTGTGCATGTTTTCTACAGCACTTAAATTTTGTGGCTGTTAATAGCTGAAAAACACACAAAATTTGTCCAAGAGAAACCACAGAATTTAGGTTCATTTGCTCCTTTCTGTCAGAGGACACAGCCAAAGATCTCTGGTGGTTAGAGGGGAGTTGGTGTGGGCTCTTAACCAGGAGAGGCTGGTGAATTTTCAATAGAAAGCATTCTTCTTCCTAACACTTAAAAATAAAATTAACAAAATGCCAGTCTGTATCAGTAAGCAGGCAACTAAAAATATATTGAAAAATAGGTACACACCTGTTAAAAAATACGTAACAAAGTCTAAACAAAAAGTCTAATACAGACAAATGCCAGAATATGACACAGAAATATAAGTGCTAATTTAAACAACTGTCAATAACTGAAGACTTCAACAAAACAAGAATTTGTCTCTTGGCAAAGCCCTTCTTATAGCAAGTTGTTCAGAGGCTAAAAATTCCTATGATGTACAAAGAACTCTTAGGGCTCAGTAGTGCCTAAAAACAGAAAAAAAGTGATCCTGTCCTAAGCTTACAGGACAAGACACTCATCCCACAGGCTCATGCACTGTGACTCCATTGGCAGAACCATATGGAAAATTTTAATTGCACTACTCACCAGCAGCAAGAAATTTAAGACTTCAGTAATCTCAAGTCCTTGACTCCAGGACAAATTCTGTTGTGCTCAAGTCCAGCATGTACTTAACAGCTTTTCTCTATCATCCTTCCTCCCAGCAGTCTTTGTATCCATTAACTTAGCTATTCTTACCATGATATCCACAAATCTGTCACTGGTTTGGCAGGAGCAGACCAAAACAGCTTTTCCAGTAAGCCTGCTCTTTGGTTCCTCTTTCCACCCACTCCCTTCCCACCACAATCCAAGCTGGTCTACCATACCCCAACTGTGAGCCCTCTCTGAAATCACCAGCAATTAGTCACTTCTGTTGCTGTGTGTGGGCTGGGTGTGCTGCTCTGCTGTACTGAGAAGCAGAGTGAAACACCAGAGCCCCACTTCCCCACCTCTGTCTCTTTGCTCACTGCCAGTTTGATCAAACACAAACATCTGCCTTATTGTTACAGCCACTAACGAGACATGTGGCCCAGACTGACCCCTCTGCATTCACTGAGCAGTCTGTGCGTCCCCAGTGTGCTACACACACACACAGGATGAGCTCTGCTGATACACAGACCTCAGCCTCACCTGCTCTCCACCTGCTGCTGCAGCTCCTGCACCTTCTTGCACACATCTCCAGCTATGGGACACGTCTTGCCCACCTTGGTGAAGAGCGCGGCCACCTTGTCAGTGCGCAGGAAACCGGCAGCCCTGCGCTTCAGCATGTGCAGGAGACACACCTCCACCACGCCTGCAGGACAGGGGGGCAAGGAGAGAATGTTATGGGTCCTGCTGCCCTTCAGCCTCCTCCTGGGTCAATGCCACCTGCTCACTCCACTGGGCAGGTGTGGGTCGGGAACAGAGAGGGGGGAGAGACAGACAGACGGACTGGACCTCAAAATCAGATGATGCCAGCATGTGTCTAATCTGCAACGACCAGCACCTTGTAAGGTACAGATAATGGCAGTATGTAAGTGAACTGAAACACCCCAGTATTGTCACCCCACCTTACACTCACAGAACCACATTGTAACACACGCTGACGGCAGCAGTGAAGCACTGCACTATGTCAGCCTTGCACGACTGCAGCAGAAATCTATCCAGCTCTCATGTAACCCACTGCAGGGAAGAGAAACAAGAGAAATACAAATCTAAAAAAAACCAACAAACCAAAACAAAAAATAAGTCTTTCCTGTCTATCGGCTTTTGAAGTGAGACTGCAGATGACTCACACAGTCAACACTGCCCATAGAAAAGGGTGAAGGAGAACTGAGCGATTCATTCACGGGGAAGGGAAGACCCAGCTGTAGTGCCGGGTGTGCCCAGCACAGCCCACGCAGGCAGGGCAGCTCTCACGGGGGTCTGCGTGAGCACCGAGCTCTCCTGCGATGACCGACAGCAGGGCAGCCCGCAGGGAAACCACAGCTCCAATTGCCACGTTAAACGTTCGCTGCAGTAACACATGGCTCTCCATCTGCTCTGATACTCTCTGCCTTTTGCCCAACACTTGGCGGCTCATTTTGAGAGAAGGCAGCTTTTTGTTGCACTTTACGCCCAACACTGTCAGGTGCTGAGCATTTCCTGACGACTTCTCTCCTTAATTGTACTTGAAGACTCCAAATCCCCTAACACCTGTCTGCAGTGCTCAGGCCCTGAAAACTAACCTGAGTCCAGGCAAGGCTGAAGGGCATGCAGGAACACCTGCCTCGAGCACCCTGAACCCAGAGGAACCTTGCCCCAGGAGCAGCAAAAACCAGTATCTCTGAGATGCCATACAGCAGAATGGGGCAGTGCCAGTGGCCTCAGCTTGGGCATATTCCTGCTATCCCCAGACACGAGCTCAATGGCATCAGACACGGCCACTGAGCAGCAGGTCTGATGCTGCTCCCTGTGCTGGTGCACTTCCAACCAGAACTACTGCCCCAGAAGACAACCAGCCCACCAAGCACAACAGCGTGGGCACGGGGCTGTTCCCTGGAAGGAGGACCAGGACACGCGGGCACATCCCTGCCTGACTCCTCTCAGCAATCAGCTTATACCAGAAACCTTCTCTGCGATCAAAGGACATCTGTGGGTGGCAGAGGCAGTGCCTGTGGTCTGACATCTCCAAAGCCAGGCTGGCTCCACTCCGAGGCATCCGAGCATCTGTGCCCAGGACACCACAGAGCCACTGGGCAGCAGTGCCCAGGGGTTAGCACAGCACTGGAGAACACAGGGATGGCAGCATGGGATGCTCTTCAAAACACGGTCATAGCTCCTGTCTAGCAACCATCACAACAGCTCTTAACCCAGCAACTGTTTTGCTCTGCCTTTCAATTAGAAATGAAAAAGAAAAAAAAAGAGGAGCAGCTTTCCAGATGCCTGGAGCAATGCAGCAGTAATTGGTTCCAAATCTTAAATGAAGCAACCTGCCTTTAAAAATAACTGCAAAGAAGTGCATTGCTGTTGCTTAGGAAACAGGCTCTCTTCCCACCTTCGCTGCTTTTATTTCTTTAAAACAATAAAATATTAATGAAACAAATTTAGTGAAAAGCACAGCAGGCACAGCTTTAATTATTAATAAATGCTGCAGCTGCCACTGAGGGTAATTTTCACGGTGACTGCTTCTAAAGCCCCAATATTTAATTAGTCCATTGTGACATTTCTCATCACAAGGTCTTGGGTAACATCAGTCCCCAACTGCCTGTAACACACGTAGGGTTCTTCGAAAGGAGAGAGACACTGGGTTTTGCTGCTGGATTGCCTCACAGCGTATGTTCCATGGGATGAGAGATTCTTGCATGTCCAGTTCTCTGTGTAAGGAACCCTCAGATCGGCGTGCAGGTCACAGCCCAACCTGTGTGACCCTCAGGGCACTTCACTCTCCTCCACTTCACCCCTCAACTGAGACGAACAGCACTATTCCAGAACAGTTGACTTTACCGTTGACATCTGACTTGAGCTGAACATGCTTTCATACACCATGGCTTTTACCCAGTTAAACTACAGAACGTCCAAGGAGGGTAGCACATCTTTCCACGGAGGCGCCATCCCATTCCAACCCAGGGCACATCACCTCAGAAGCACAGGACAGCAGGAAGGCATCTCTCCAGCACAGTGAGCAGCACGGGAGTGGCACTGCACAGTAGCCAGGGACCAGCTGCCTGGCAGAGCCCACAGGGCTTTCCCTTGGCTCTGTGTCCACAGCAGGCACTGATCTCACTGCACCCTGCCAGCACTGCCCACAGCCAAGCTCAGCCAGAAAGGAAACTTAACACATCCTGAACAAACTGGGAGAAGAGTCACCTCAAGCTGCAAAATCTTTTAAAAGACGTGAGCGGACCTTGGCAGCGGTGCTGTTTGACAAAACAAAAACAGGTCCAAAAATGGAGTTACAAAGCACAAAGCTCAGACTGCTGCCTAAAGAGATAACACACAAACCATTTTAGGGGCTATACCTACAAGAACGTTTGGGACAGGGAAATGAAGTTATTTACCCATTTTCCCCTCTTTGGAATCTGACATTTGAAAAAAAAATAAAAAGAGATGATTTAGCATCAGAAAGGTATCAACAGGTGGTTTTGTGCACACTCGGGTAGTTTGTACACACATACACATGCTTTTGGCTACAGGTATGTGTGCACACAGGTCAGTAACAACTGTGAGCTCTCCGAGCACAGCCCAATATGATCCCAGCCAGCCTATGGTCACTGTACCTACCACAAACACGGACAAAAACTCATCCAATAAAAAGGCAGCTAACTCATTACACACAGATTAGAAGAGCAGCACTGCACTGGGAATAAATCAGCACAGCTCAGGTAATTCCCTTGTATGGTTTCATTGACAGCAGCCATCTAAAAATTCATTAACTCGAGCTAGTTTTGAGGAACATTCCCTGCAGTATCTACTGCTGAATTTAATTAAGTGCAGATATATTATTGATTTACAGTTCAAATAATCACAGTGCCCACAAAGCTTTGTAAAATGTCACTTTTTTATGACTTTACCACAGCTACTTCTTGCAGAGTCAGGTGAACAAGTTCTGTTTTCACCTTTTTTGCCTCTATGAAAATCTTGACATGACTTAATGGAGCGTGAAATGAGAGCTCTGGGGCTGGAAGGGTGGTGAGCAGAGACAAGAAGACCTGTGGAAGAATAATTTATGGTGTATATTTAGCAGATGAGATTTTCCTTAGACAGGAAGAAATACTGCAGCTAAATACCTTGTTTTCATAGAAACTGTGGACAGGGAATCAAATTCATGAGGCTGAAGAAATTGAGAACAAGTGAAAAGAGAAGGATGATGAAGAAGCCATCGAATGCTCACGATCTCCAGCTGCTGTTGCTTTACCCAGCTAATCACAGATCTGCCCAGTTTGAAAGCAGTTTTACTGCCAAGTTCCAGCATGCTGTGCCCCTTAGAAAGGCACAGTGACCAGGTGAGACCCAGCTGTACCTGTGTGTCAGCCCAGCAGCAAAGGACTGCAGAGGAGATACCCAGATGTGCTCCTTTGCCCTCATTCACCTGCACTCAAGCTGCTTGTGTTTGGTTTTGCCACCTAACATCCCATGTTCAGCAATTCCCTAGAAAATAAAGTATCTAAATGGACAATCCCCAGTTCTAAAGATAGCTCTGTCTGGGAAGCATTAGGGCTGGAAGCTGGTGACTGCTCCCCTTTAAAATCCTGACCATTAAGCTTCAAGGATCTCAATAACCTTCAGGAAATGGAAGTGTTTCCATTAAACACTGTTAAGGGTAAATCAAAAGTACTGAGGTTTCTCTAAATACGATCTAATTTATGGCCCAAGATTAAAGCAGAGTTCTCTAAAAAGCACGAGATGTTATATTTCACTTCTCAAACTAAAAACGTGTGCAGTTAAAAAAACTGTTTCATTTCACATCAGAGCTAATATTCACCCTCTCTTTTTTCTTTTCTCCTCTACAGAACACCACTCATTACTTTAAGCATCATCTTTAGAGCACGATCAGAAACCTTTTAAATTTGTGTGAAAAAATATTTGCCTCTGCCCAATTATGATCATCTCTGGTATTCTCTTTGTGCTAATGTGTTTATCAAGTGAGGTAGAATCTCTGTAAGCTATTTTTTAAGCATTATTCACCACCGAAGATGTTTGTTTTCCAAACAGGACCAGTAATACAGTTTGTGTTTTGCTTGTGAGAGACCTGCATTTCCATAGCAGATTAACTACATTTTTTTTAAAATATCCATGCTGAGGTTAGAAAGCCAAAGAATTAAGATGATAAACTGTCAGGCTGAACAATGGTTATTTACATCTGTTTCTACAAAGTTACGTTTCTGTGAGATAAGGAAAAAAAGAAAGAGAGAGAACTGAGTTCTTCATTTTCTGTCAAACCTATGAGCATTGGTGCTATTTAAAATCCTCAGGGGAATCACCTTAAAAACCCAAAGCATGAGACATCTCTTCCTAATGGGGCTGATTTTCAGAAGAAGTGGAAGGCTGCCACTCCAACTGAAAATGATGGGAACAGCTCATTGTGTGGACACTCAGGATACTCCACAAATGATGTCCAGAACAGCTCCACATCCATCTCCAGTTCCTTTCATCTGTCAGCACTTTGGTGCCATATTTTAAATAAGAGGCAGGAAAAGGGCTTCTATCAGGAACTTATTTCTCACCATAAAAGCCAACAAGTAAGAGTTTCCCCCACATTTCTGCCTTCTGCAATTTTCCTGCACGTTGTGGCTATTGGATATTATTCTGAAAGCTGTACCCTCTTGAAGCAAGCCACTGGATAAGAATCTCTGGGTAAGAAACGTACTTAAGAAATACATTTCTATTCCCCAGCTGATTTTTATTTTCCTGTCATGAACTTTAATCCAGCCTTGTAATTTAGAGCCACGAAGGAAAAGATTTCTGAGTCATGATTTTTCATTGCTTGGGACTGGCAATCGTGACGTTTGGTGACTCTGATAATTGCTTGGATTTCAGGTCCTGAACAAGAAAAAACAGAGCACGAGCTCCAGCATCATGCAGTCATTGGTTCCTAACTCAATCTTCTCTTTCAAACACAATTAACTTTGTGCAAAATGGGGTAACAAGTCATCATAGGACCAATGAAGAAAACAGCCACACAACTGACCACATTGTTGTGGCTAACCCTTGTCTCTGTGAGCACTGGGGGTTGGTGACCAGCACTGTCAGTCACTCCTGCAGCTCAGACTCCAATCCATCCCCAAAATACATATCTGCTCTCAAGGAGTCACCAGCCATATTCACATTGCAAGGATTCCTGGTTTGCCACTGCCAGCTTTGACAGAGACTCATCCATGACTTTAGCTGAAGCTGTTTGATTGCATTCCTACAAACATATACAGGCCCTGAAACTTCAGACCTTACCTGATCTCAACTAAGCACATGGCTCCAGAAAATGCAGTCATACAGTTGCTTTCCTACTGTTTCCAACTTCCAGAATGAGTGGAGTACTCATCTGCTTTAGGAAGCTGAGAAGTAACTGTTAAACTGTTGGATAGAAAAGTCCAGCCTTAGTGTTTTGCACATTAACTGCAATCCTGTTACACGCTGAATTGGTTCTAAAACATAAAGAGGACCCAAGAGCGTGTTCTGCTTCTCAGAACACCCCAGTCCTTTTGCTGTGAACAGACCCTGACTGACTCAGAGCTATTCCAAACAACAATTCCCTCCACTTATTTTCCAAGAAGGAAGCATCTTACACTGATGATTATCCAAGCGTAGGTGCCCCAGGGCTCTGTGATAGGAAACTGCAATGGATGGATAAAGGGCTCACACATCAGGTTTCCTTTGAGTGTGGAACTGAAACCTGCAGCACAGACATCTCAGAAGCACTTGTGAGTGACAGTTCTCCTTGCTCTACTTCCAAGAACAATAAATGTTCATGCAGTCCTGATGATGTCCTACACTGTAGGAGCTTGAGAGCAAGAGCATCAACATGAGACACAAATGCCAGCTCAGGAGTGCTTCACACACAAAGCATTTCCATCCTCAGTCTGGAGTTCAGCTCTGACCTCCCACAACCTGGCCCGAGTCAAGATCGTATCTGAGTTTTGCTGACTGAGGGAAACACAGGGAAGCTGAAGGAGCTGCTGCACAACTGACAGGAGCACATGAGAGAAACTGTACTTAGAAAGAGTAGTATGATAATATTCACCTGGCACATTTGGTTAGAGATGTGCAAGTCACCCACAAAGGAAAGGAAGGACCCTGCAGAGCTGGCCAGGGGCACTGTACAGCTGCTGTGTACAACTATTCATGCATGGACCTCCACACCCATTCATCCATCCATCTATCCACTTACCTCCTCACACACCCTCCTCTACCACCATGTCCAGTAACTACCAAAGGTTTCATAGGCAGCTGCTTCCAGAGAACACTGGACTGGCAGTTGGGCAAGTCACCCCTCAGTTCATGCTTGGGTGTCCCATCCCTCTGGTTGGCAGGTGCAGGTGTCAGCTCAAAGCCCTCAGCCCAACTCTCCAGTGTATTATTCACACAGAGAGGGCATCACTCCAAGGACTGCTTCCTAATGGGGATTCATTACATCCCAAGCACCCCCATGCAGCCATCACATCCTTTTTCTGTTTAAAGGCTACACACATGACTAAACGCAGTCACAGATCACCTATAAACAACTCCAATCAATATTCAGATCCAGCTCTGCAGTCAGACCCTCTCCCCTTTCCCAACACATGACTGGACAGATCGTGACATGGGTTTTGTTCTTTTTTTTTAACATCTATGGTATTTAAATAAAGCATTATCCAGAAAAAAAACAGTAATTTTCATCAGTTAATAAGAGAAGAAAAGCAATATGCATAATGGGAATGGAAACAACAAAAGCTGAGGTTAAGGCAGCTCAATCAAGGGGACTGGCTCATCCTCCAGGCTGAGCCAGCCAAGCTCCCTCAGCTCCTCTAGTAGAGGCTCTGCTCCTCTTCTCTGCACATGGAATTGTAGGTTCTGCAGCAAAGATCCTCAACAAATCTATCAAGATAGAGCAGTAACATAACAATGAGGAACGGCAAATTTTCTGCTTCTGTTTAAAAGAAGGAAAATATTTCTGGTCTCTAAGTCTGGTCTACATAGAACACAGTTTTAGAACAGAACTGGAAGGTAAAGCTAATCCAATGACACTGAGGTAAAAGAAAAATAAATACTTCCAAAGTACTCTGAAGTGAAGGACTGTAACCAACACTGAGGGTAAACTGTTTTGACAGAAGAGCCTCAATGTCTTACAGAATTTGAGTTCAGATTCAGGAACAGGAAAGGACCAGGTGATGCCCCTTCAATAAACCCATCCCTGGTCCTACACAGCTCTAGTGCAAACCCCCAGGGACAGTGGTGGAATCCCCCAACTCCTTCCCCTCCATTCACATCCCAAGGGACATGTGTAATGCAGACCTGCCATCCTCAAAGAAGGTTTACAAGAAGCCCCAAGCACAACATTAAATACTGTTCTGCAGCTCAAAATCAGAACTGGCCCTCCCACTTCAACCACAAAGGGATTCTGTACATTTTAATTAATGGGTTTAATTACTGGTAGATTTATTATCCAGGCCAAAAAAAGCTTTTCGTGCAGTTCATCCCTTCCCTAATTTGAACTGAAATCTCATTGAAAAGCCAAGTTCTGCATGTTTGACAGTGCCCAAGTTACTATTTTCACTTATGTTTAGTGCCAACCTTCACCCAAAACACAGTAACTACATTTCCTCTGCCAAGCAGGCATGCTGGATATACATCTAAACAGCATACACTTTGACTGCAACACATGCCAGCTCTCATTAATCCACCTGAAGCCTACGGCAATTAGCTTACAGCATGGGAATTCAGAATTATTTCATTTAATGCACTCAAAATATTTACTCAAAGAGAACAAACTACTGAGACTCATTTCAAACTATATATTGAAAACATAAAGAACATCATTCACGTAACTGTGTCTTGGACATTCATGATTTAAGTGTGTTCCAGTGCTGTATGAAGCTTAAACAAGTTTTTCAATTGCTTAAAGCAGCATGTTACTGTCAGGCCTGAAGATGGACAACTATGCAGAAAAGGCTTAGCCAAGTGCAGGTACTTTTCGGACACACACAGCAAGCGTAATGCACTGAAATGGAAACCCTATAAATACAGTTCAGGTAACTGCAGAGACAGAGAAAAGCTTCCTTTTCCTTCCCCCTTCCCTCAGAAGCGTGGAAGCTGGAAAGGGTTGGTGTTCCTGGCGAGAACACCTCCAGCCATGGAAACTTCAGGCACACTGGTGGAAGGAGGGATGCAGGAGGAGGGCTCGGCACTCGCCTGCCGCAGAGACAACTCAGCTGAGCGAGGCCCCACGTCAGCGATGTCAGCTGCCGTTCCCAAGGAAACGTCTCCACATAACCCAGGCTGGAAACATCCACATCCAGCTTCTGAGAGAAGTGCCGGCCACTGAAGTGCTACAAACACAGCTGCATCACTGCACTGCACCCCGACTGAGCACACAGCCCCAGTGAGACCTGCTCCACAGAAACCGGCAGCCCAAAGGAGCGGGGAATTTCTGTCCCACCACGGCATGCATCAGCCACGCTGCAGAGCCCAAACCCAGCTGCTGTGGCTCTGCACCACACAGCTACATATTCTACATGGGATGAAAGAGCCCTTGGGATGTAACTGGGTTACACACTGTGTTGAGCACAAACACAAAACCCCCTGCACTTCCCACAGGGATGAAAACGTCAGGGCTGCTTTCAGCCATCAACACTTCACCCAGGGCACCCAGGAAGCATTCAGTTATTGATGCAGACAGACCCTGAAAACCAACTATCATATATTTAAGAGACTCTTGCTAAACTCAGCCTTGCAGGAGAGTAAAATGATTCACAAGAATTCTATATTTATAACAAGATTTGCTGAAAATGACTCATATACTGAGCCAATCTAATTTTAAATAGAAGGGAAAAACCTCCTGAAGAGGCACATGAAACCAGAGTGGGGGAGGGAAGAGAACTGCACACCCAGGAGAGCCCCAGCCAGGAGCTGTTAGCCAAATCTACTGGAAGGGGATTCTCCATTCAATCAACCGAAGTGAAAACAGAACATTCAGCTTCACCTGCTTCTGGTTTAGAGTTAATTAAGGCCTATGTTCAAAGCAGGGCAAGCTGGAGTATTTCCTTAGGTAGGATTGCTGGGCAATAATGAGGCAGCTCATACAGTTATTAGCTCTTCAGACCCTGAAGAATTCAGAACACAAAACGAACTGGAATCACAGTGGGAGGAAGAGAGACATATGAAGAAGACTTCACAGTATTCCTAATTTTGGCCAAGCAGAGTCTAACAGAAATAGCTGCCTTACACCAACACAGTAGCACAGCTTCCATATCGGGATTTCAGGTGCAGGGACCAGACAGACCACACTGGGGACTCTCTGGATCACACGGGCAGCCTGCAGCAAGGGCACTGGCTCGGGGATCCTGCACCTCCCTCCTGTCTTGGGACCACTTCCCACAATTACTTTTTCTGCTCTGTATAGTACAAATATGCAATAGATAAAAGTAGATAAGAGGGCAGTATTTAACATAACCACAAACTCAGTGGAGGAAACAGCTTTGGTCTGCACTAACAGCAATAAATCCTTAGCCAGAAAACATGGCCAAAGTTGGCATTCCTGTATGGAATATGTAGGATGAATCAATGCTCCTAAGCTGTAAGTCAAAGATAACTTGCAGACAGCAACAGGCTAGTGAAGCACAGAAGAGCAAACTGCAACTTCAGTAGTTTTGGAATATCACTTTCAGGAAAGGTTACTATTCTCTGACTTTGGCTCAGTAACGTATGTTGATTCTTCCTTGTCTAAACAGTCCACTTACTTAAAAGCCAAATCCAACTTCCACTCTGCTTAAACTCTGCACTGCCATCACACCTAACTTGCATGCTGCAAATGCTCTGCTCTGGGAAATTCAGCAGTGTTGGGATTATGGCTGTTCTCCAATCACTTGCAGCATTGCTCCCAGCTGCCTTCCCTCTGAAGCATAAGGAGAAAGCAGCCAAGAATCCCAGGCCAACAAACGTATTTACAATTGCACATAGCTTTAATTCTCAGCAGGATCTTGCTGGGGTGTTTCTTCACACACTAAGTCTGGCTAATAGTATTACATTTTTGTTTGCCCTAGTAAATTATGGGTTAGATTTCAGAACTGTTGAACCTCCATTCAACAGTTCCTTCTCAGGCACTGAATGCAGTGGCTGTCTCCAAAGGAGCAGTCAGTGTGAGCTTTCTGGAACTGACCCCTGCTGAGAATCCAATGCTGGACCATCCTTTATCCACCCACCCAGGGTGGATCACTCCATCATCACCCCACACATATCGGTCTAAGTCTGCAGGGAATAGGAAAACCATCACCGAATTTTAGAATTTATTCCATCTTAGATCAAATCACAGACTTCTGAACACCAGCTGCTCTTGGTGTACACAATGCAGAACATTATTTCTGCTATCTGTTTTATTTTCTTTCCAATTCTTGGTAATGCAACTTCCAAAATATTATCTTAAGGAAAAGTCCCCAGTGGCTCACTGATTGTATTAAAAATATGCCAGAATGTCCACAAAGTCAAAGCCCAGACCTCGATGTCTCCAGTGCACCATTTATGTAGTGCAGAATTTGGAGCACAGGGGAGAGCACTGAAGTGTTGTGAAGACTGAACACTGGCCACTTAACCAGTGGCACAATGCTGACTGGAAAACTCACTGAGATTTTCATCGGTTCTCTTCTGCTTAAGCAGACAACAGCTCTTTCAATGCTTTTTTGAGCTGGATTCTGTCATCTGTCCTCAAAATGAGACACCTTATTCTTCAAACACATTGAGACAACTTAGAGAAGAAAGTATTTTCAGATGGAAGGTGGCCAGGTTTTAACCCACATCTATAAAATCTTAACCTTTTGGCAAGTATTCTCTAGAATATGACTTATCTCCACTTACACCTTATTTAATGTACTAATGATTCCTGCTAAATCACCTGTTGTTTTGGCCTGGTACTTGGATAACGACATTTTAGTAGGTGTTACTTTGTAATTTGTAAGGCACACAAACGTGCAGTAAACATAAAGGAAAGGTGGCACAGGCCTGAACACCATGATTTCTAATATCTAAATCCCTGCATTTACTTCTGACAGCAGAAAAAATACATTTCTAGAGGAAAAGGTAGATTAGGTAGTGTTAGCTCTTTTATGTGACATTTACCACACAAGGCGATGATGTGACTGCTGTCTTCATGGACGAATTTCCTGGTGACAGCTTCTTCCATGATCTGCTTTACCTGAAATGAATAGAGAGAAATGATCGTACAATCCCAACACAAACCAGCACAGCATTTGGGAGTTTCAGTTTCAGTCACTGCTGGTCTTTTCCCCATCCACCAACAGACTCACAACTCACATATGTCGCATTTTGCAGGGAAGGATGGATTTAAGGAGGGAAAGCACAGACAAACCCAAGTGGTTTATCGTGGGATGAGGGAACCTCTAGCAGAACACAGACAGGTCTCTTTGGGGTGTGCCCCCAGAAAAGGCTGAATTATTTCAGTGTGCACAGCATACCCTCTGAAGAACTTCTCCATCACCAATTCTAAAGGGTTGTGCAAAACTTTATGTGATTCACCCTTGGCCCTCCTGTGCAGTTTCTTTTTCTCATGAAACCAGATTATGTGTTGCCATGTCCCCTTTCCACTTGTGCCCTTCTGCTCTTTTTCAAGCACAAAACACCCCTGAGCTACACACACAGCCCAAGAAGGATTTACAGCCACCTTCCCCCTGCCTGGGGACTTCACATGCCACAGCAATTAAAAATTGTGCCCTCAAAGCTCTGCTGCACCAAACACTATACAAAATTATTATAGTACCTCCAGAGAAAGCAGTGCCTTGAGTTTTTTCTTCAAGACACGATTTAACAATTACAGAAAATAAAATTACACTTATCACATTTCTTAAGGATTTAAAACAAAGTTCCTTTCCAGTTTCAGGGCTGATGTGTCAAGCTCCAGAGGGAAATCAATGCAAATTACCGACTTTCAAAAATTAAGAAAGAAACAGACAAATCTTACAATGAGGCTCTTGGTGAGAGGCTGCATTCACCCTCCATTCATCTGCTGCCTTATTCCTCCCCAAAGGCTTTCTCAGCCTGACACCAGATGAAACCTATTTGCCTCCACGAACTCATTTATCAGACATTCATTTTCTTCAGGCCACGAAGAGCTTGCTCTCTTCCATATACAAATCCACCATCATTTTTGGCTTCTCTCATTTGTTAGCTGTAATTACTCTGCCTAAAGAAATGCCAATTCACTTTCAATATATGAAAGTAAGAGGTACCTTGGCAGAAAACTTAACCAGACATGCTCTTTTTCCAGCATTTAGGGCTAGCTGGGTACCACTTCTCCACAGCACTGACAGGTCCAAAGGTTTTGAGCTTCCCATTCAGCACTGGACCAGGAGAAGGTGCAGGTGCAGTACTCCATCAACGACAGGGCTCTGCAGCTGCTTATGGAAGTGCTTCCTCCAGTTTGGAGGGGCATCCTTCTCCAGCAAAACCATCTGCAAGGCCAGTTCTGGATGCTGTAACCAAGCATCCCTTCCCCCAGTAACCATGTTGAGGCCTCCGTACCCACTCGTACACCCCCAGCCCGGCTGGCAGAAGGCTGAAGCTCCAGCACTTGCTGCACGAGCCTTTCAACACATGGCATTCGCCTTGCCCCAAATTCTGGATCAAGTGGATCCTCCAGAATTTGTGCTCCTTATCAAACAGGAGCCCTCTGAGTTGCAAAGAAAACACTGGAGGGGAAAAAGCAAAAAAAGTAAAGAGGCTTTGAAAGCAGAATGTGTTTTATAGCTGAGGACTTCAAAGCAAGTCTTTTGCACTTTATAAAACCTGGCTCGCTGCTCACACCTGAGGCTTGACAATATAAACTCTGAGCAAGGCAATTTGTTTCTTTCCTGCAGCATTCCTGACAGGGCTGTTAGAGCTCAGGACCTCCCAGGGAAGCAGCCGGAGGTGGAGGAGTAAGAGGGTATCAAGGAAGAAGCACGGGCATGAGCAGTTCTTGTGGATGGGCACTCACATTTTGGATCATCCTGTGTATTCAGCAAACCCCTTGGCAGCACTGCTGATGGACAGGCTTGGTGACTGCTTGCCTTGACAGGAACCCAACAGAACTTGTCCCAGACCTCATGCAGAGGTTTGAAATCACTTAGATGAATGACAGCAGGTAGGCAGAGCACAGCCCTGCCTGTTTAAACTCCAGCTCAGCCCCTGATCTGCACTTCCACGTGTGGGAGGCAGCGTGTCCAGCAAAGCCCATTTGCAGTGGGAGCACAGGGACAGTGCCATGTGCCTGTGCTCTGGCCACCCCACCTGTGTAAGGACAGCAGCCTCACCTCAAGCTGTTCTGATTTCACTGGGTGAAACCCACCAATTCTACCAAAGAAAAGGGTTGATCAGCTCATGGGGAAAAAGCACCCCCGAGTGCCACTGGCACAAAGGCAGACAGAGAGGAAGAACAAGAGACACACCAGGCTGTGCACATATGCCTCGAGGTGACAGACATGAATTCAGGAATGCAGACCACAAAATCAGACTCAGCACCCCAGAAAACACTAACGGGTTTTTAAATCCTATCAACTGAGAGGAGAGTCATTTCCTAGGAGGAAGAGCTCTAGTGGTCAGCAGCCAATTCCCTGCTGCCACACACTTCCCAGGCATACCCCAATCATTATTAGCTCAGTATGTTATTTAGATCTCTGTCAACAAAAAATTTAAAGTGCATAAAAATTGAGAAAGAAAATGGTTTCAGATGCAATGATCAACCCTGCTTTTCTACAGCAGCACCATCCGGTGCCTCCCAGCAGACTTTAAACCCAGCACTCCAGAGCCAAGAGCACAGAGCAGGCACTTGGTGTGTTCCTAACTGCCACCAGATCCAAGCAAGTTTCATGCATTTTCTGGAGAGTGAGTGAATGTTATTAGAAAACATTTTCAAGGCACAGACAGGAGATGAGAAGATTCAAAAGCTGAAACGCAGCGTTCTTCAGTCCCACGTCATCCCTCACTGCCACGTAATTCATGGATGCTCCAGGCAAGGAGCTGAAGCAAGTATTTCTGATCAAATGGAACACAAGCCTTTTTTTTTTTTTTTCCTTTTCCCCTCCTTTTTTTATTCCCTTGCAATTTTGCACATCTCTTTGTAGAGGCTGCTGTCTCTCTGTTCTGGGGAGGCACTTGTTAATGTTGCTTTCTGAGCACAAGCCTCCACACACCCACTGGCAGTTACCAGCAGACCTGACCAAACTGCAAATTAAACTCATTAACTGAAACATCATCACCTGTCCCCACAGCCACCCACGCAGCTGCACAGGTAAGGAAATCCACTCAGCATACAGACCAGCCACAGGTGCAAGGGATGGAGAGAGGGCTACAGCCTCCAGCTGGGTCAGAGCTGCTCCCAGAGCCTGGAGAGGAGCCTGTGCCCCTGGGAGGGAGAGCCTGGGCTGAGGTGTGACACCAGCTCTCACTGCCTTGGAAATATCCCTCCCGTTCTCTGTGCCTCCCCATAAGTCAATACAGGAGCCACACACCCTAACCAGGCTGCAAATCTGCACCTGCCAGGTGGCACAAGCACACAGGCAGCACTGGCTATACCAAGGAATGGCATCAGCCACAGCCTCAGTCACACCCTGCTCTCCCTGGAAAAAGTACTCCATGGGCACCCCGTCTGTCAACCACTGCAGAGCAGAGATGGGAAAGCTCTGCCTACCCAAGTAAAGATCTCAGCACCTGAGGAGTAAGGAAGATCCTGGTGGCAGCATTATCCAGGTAGAGCAAAGCAAAGCAAGCTCATGGAAGAGAAGCTTCTCAGCATTTGCACCATGTTTTCATGGATCACTGCTCTTTCTCCCACATCCTACAACTGCCAAAAGTTTCAGAAGCAGTCAAACACCAACCCATACATCGTAATACATGGACTATTTAATAAGTTTCACCAAAGAAATACACAAGAGAAATGCCTTTATGATTAATTCTTAAATTTTTGTTACAAGGAAGCTTTACAATTGGAAAAGAATAGTGCCCATAATGTACCAGAATAACCAGGACCACAGTTAAAGCCCATGGGATTTACGCCTCAAAGGAGAAAACCTCACATCCAGCACCTGTGCCTTCTTTAGCCTGTACAGCTGCTGCTTATCTCCTTTATCAATAGCTCCTGCTGCACTGACTCCTTTTTACTCCTGATGCTTGGTGCAAATAGAAGCTGCTCAATAACTACTGTATTTCTGCTCAGAAGTGGTTGCATTTCAGTTTCAAGTTGAGACATTTTGTCTCTGAAGCAGTCTGAAATCTTTCAGGGTGGAACTGCTAAGGTTATTGTTATCCTGTTTGTTTCACAGCTAGAGGTGCTGTATTTAAATCCAGAAATGGCAAAACCTTCCATTTCAGGAGGCAGAAGGAAATGGCCAGAGCAAAGCCTGTTTTATGAATCTGCTTGTCACTACAGATTTTCCTGCAGAGAGAGATAAATGTTTGAAATGTGAACTTCCAAGCAGCCTCAGCATGAATCCCAGCAGAGTCACATTTTCAAAACACATTACATGGCTTCCTTTCTGTGAGAGCCAACAAAATACCTTGCCCTGCCAGTGGGAACTGAAAGTCCATCTGAGGAAAAGCAAACAGCATTAAATTTCCCAACGGAAAAATGCAGAAGTTTTAGCTGAGAGGGTGAGGCAAAATAAACTAAACACACTTTGCACCGAGTGACTTTGGAGACAACAGTCATATATTTTGCAAAGACAGCTGAATTTTAACAGGCTTGGTGGAAGAGCACACAGAAAGAATCTGCTGTCTCTGAACTCCTTTGGATATGGAGGTTATGGGAATATAATTTCATGGGAAGTAGAGTCTGGGTTTAAAGGACGACAGAAGGGAATGATGGCTCTGAGAATGGACATGGATGAGTCAGGTTTTCCCAGCAAGCCCACCAGCACACAGCATGTAGGCAGGCACAAGTGGCTGTGTGAAAAGTCACACAGGATAAAAAATGAGGTTGAAAATTCTATCGGAAAAAGTTAATTACAGTCATTAAGGGCAGCATCATCTGGTGGGTGGTTACTAGTGGCTTGTGTTCAATTCCTGCCTCCATCAATTGATTATTTAAGACAAATAAAATCTCCATCTCAGTGCCTCCAACTGCCTCCTGAGCCCATTTTCTGACTGTGAGAGCAGACAGGGGCCATTCCACATGTCTGTGAGGACACAGGTGAGGGATGTTACCTCAACCTGCTTACAAACACCAAAAGCTCCCATGGCTATTTTAGGCTGGAAAGGTCTGGCCAACCCCCAAGAAGCCAAGCCACTATACACGTTCTGAAAGAGCATTTGTGAGGAGGAAAAAACAGATCAATGACAAAACAAAAACGCAGATGACACAGAAGGTACAAATAACACTTTCAAGCATTATTCAAGTAATTTAAAAGCCAGAGTCCAATTAAAAACATTTTAGAGACTTTAAAAGCAAATTAGTCTCCAATTTTTTAATTACATACCACTTGTTCTCCTCAGCTCAAGCTGGCTTGGATCATGAAAATCCATTTCACTTTCCATCTCGTACATTAGCACAAGATTGTAATATTCAGATTTGGAAAACGTTTCCCAGATTTATTTGTATATTCAAACACTATCCAGGAGAGCAAGTGCACTCACTTCTAAATAAAACCTTACGCTGTCTTGGCTCAAAAGTCATAGTTTAAGCTAAAATTCCTAAAGCACGTGACGGATTGGTGGCTTCACTCAGCAGGTGAGCAGCAGGTACCACCTGTCCCACATCCAGGGGCTGGCTGGGTCATTCCAGGACACGATCCCGCTGCTCTGCTTACACATCGTACCTGTCCGTCCCTGCTCTGCCCCTTCCACCCTCCCCACGCTGGCTGAGACACCTGATGCGTTCTGGTTCCAGCCCCGAGGAGGATCAGGACAGCAGAGCCGGGCTCAGCCACCTCGGCTGTACCAGCAACTTCTCAGCTGGGCTTTGGTCGATCCTGCCCTGCTGGGGAGGGGAAGCAGCAGGAGCACCTTGCGAGCCCCAAAAAGCGAGTGTGACCAGCCAGAGGGGCTCCCTGTGCTCAGACGGCTCTGACTGCCCCAGCACCTGAGAGCGGCACACAGGTGTGTGCGGGAACACCACCCAAACTAACCCTGCCCTCAGCGCCACCGCCGCCCGGCTCAGCCTCGGGCGCCTCACAACAGCCTCCCCTCACCCCCGAGCCTCACCCTGCTCTCCTCTAATGCTCACAGCTAAGGAAAACTCCTAAAAGCCGAGCGGCACGGGTAAGAGGAGCAGGAGCCCCGGGAGCCCCATCCCCTCTCAGGGTGCTCAGGGGGACAAACCCAGCGGGGCGCTCCGGGCGCGGCATCGCCCCGACGGCCCCTCAGAGCGCCCGGCCCGGCGGAGGGGGGAGACCCGCGGAGAGACACCCCCCCACACACACACCTCACTCCACCGGCCTCACCTCCTTCTTCACGTTCCACCGCAGCTTCT
>VXBX01001698.1:2164887-2175001 GCA_013400415.1 Scytalopus superciliaris | reverse complement strand
CACCGCTCCCACCGCCGCCCGCCCGCCGCCATCTTCAGCGCGGCGTGACGTCACCCCGCGGGGCGGGGCCGCGCGGCACGGCCCGGCCGCGGGGGGGCGCCAAAGCACGGGGGGGAGGGATAGGTGGGGATGGGGAAGGGATACACCTGGGAATGGGAGGGATACACCTGGGGATGGAAGGGATACACCTGGGGATGGGAGGGATCCTAGAGAATGGGAGTGATGCCTGGGAATGGGAGATATTCCTGGAGAATGGGAGTGATACCTAGGTATGGGAGAGATCCTAAGGATTGGGAGAGATCCTGGGGATGTGAGTGATCCCTGGGAATGGGAGCGACCCCCAGGACATGGATCCACCATGGCCCTGTAACTGCTCTGTAATCCCAGCCCAGAGCTGATCACAGCACATGTAGGAACCATCTGTGTGATCCCAAATCCATGTGCTGGCACAGCACTTTTGTGCTTTGGGAATCCCAGATCCTCGCTGGGGATCAAATCACAGAAGACAAAATATAACACTTTATTAAAAATTAGTGTTCCATTTCCATTTAATGCACTGATAAAACACTTGAATCAACAGCTAACTGATTAATTACTGCATTAACTAAGTACTTTATCTGTAAGACTGACCCTTAAAAAGTTAGACATAGAAACAAAACAAAGACTGATGCTCTAAGAAAACAACTTGATCACAGAATGTCAGTTTAAACAAGAATAGCAGTCATACTTGCTATCCTCTGGATATAAAATATTATAGAAATCCAAAAGAATCCTTTACTATTATTAAACAAATAAGCATCAAAATCCCTCTGAGGTAGGGGAGGGTCTTACCACCATTTTATTAGATGAGGAGAAATTACACATATACAGAAAACACACCCTGCTGTGTGTCCCCAAGGGAGTAACAGAGCTGGAATGGGACTGGTGCCCACTCACCTCCCAGAAACACCTCAGCTCTCCCAAGAGAACCGGGGGTGGAATTTGGCTGTGAAGATTGAATGCCAAGGATTGTCAGAGGATACAATCTAATTGTATAAAGGCAGAGCCTGCTCAGCCAGACCCATCCAGGTCAGGTACACTCACCAGTGCTGCCTGGAGGGAATTGGTTCTGAAAATTAAAAACCTCCAGAGAAAAAAAAAACAAAACCAACCAAGCCCACAGTCAGTACTGCCCGTTCCAAACACAGCTCTCAGTGACACCACTGGCCCCTGCAATGCCTTCCAGTCCCAGTCATTTACTCTGTATTTTAACCAAGAAGTGCAAAAGATGAAAGTCGTTGGAGTGGAACATTACAGCAGGATAAATGTCTGCTGTTTCAAAAAATAAATGTCAAGGTGAAGGTTAAACAGTGAGTTTTGTCTCAGCGTTCATCAGCGGCTGGAGCTGCTGCCCTGCAGAGCTCTCTCCTCTAACACTGTTGCCTAATTAACACTGATCCTGAAAATCTGTTTCCCAGCAGCCAGTCACTGAGACATCATCTTCCCTGTAGAAGGACCCAGGCTGTTGACACTGCAGCCTTTAGCACAGGATTGGGCACGATGGCAGGGAACAGTTTCCATTCATTCCCTCAGTCTGCCTGAACGCACAAAGGTTTGCTCAAATTCAGGAGGGAAGAGGACAGCCAGTCCTGGAAGAATGCCAGCTAATGTAGTCAGAATTCACATCCTACAAATGAGGCAAAAAGGTCTCTTCTTCCTCACAAAGGCTACTCCAAATTCCCAGGCACATCATTAGCACACCCACTGATGACAGTCTATGTGGGAAGCCACTACAAGTCTCAACTTGTAGACAAATCCCTGTAACTAGAAACTATATTGTCTTCATTTGCCTATTTAGAGCAAGCAAGAGAAGATTCTTAGGCAGCACAGCCATCTCTCCCTCGAGCAGTGGGGAGCTCACTGCAAACCCACCAATGCTGCCTTTAAACTGCATCATCCTGCTCAGTGCTGCTGCTTGTCCTTTACACCACACTGTAAAAACATGTTCTAGAATGACCAGAATGTTCCCATCAAAATAATTCACGGCCTTGAATCACGCAAAGGCTGATTAAGATGGGAATACAAAGCATGTGTTACGTCACAGCTACAGTACTCGAAATGATCAGAACCTGGTGGTCAGAGACACCACATCCCCAGGACATCGTTTTGCTGTGAGGGACATTCAACAACCCCCCTGTGCTGGAGCAGTTCCAGACAAGCAGGAATCTTAAGAGGAACTACAGTGAAATGAAAAGGATATCCTCCTGTATTTCAAACACATTCTTAACTGCTGACGGTTCTTACTGATACTCCACGTTCCACAAATACCAGTTAGCTCCTCTGCACTTGGTAAGATTCTCACAACCTGGGTGGTTCTCAAAACAGTTTGTTTTCAAGGTTAATCTAAATTCAAAGCAGAATTTAATACTACTTTTGTTGGCTATGAGAGACAGGGACAGGAAAACCAACTAAACCAAAACACAAGCTTTTCTCTGCTTCTTACAGTATAGTAATTCACAAGTTGGATCCATTTCATGAATGAATCCTGGGAGTACAGAAAGCCTCTGGAGTAGCACACAGATCTGACACTCATTCTTTTGCAGACACTCCTTCCCATACCTGTCCTCCCCAGAGAAAATAAATGCAAGTGACATTTTTATGCCTACAACTTTAACACAGTTTTGCAAGACTACTAACATCACTTAATCTGTTAACATTCACTATGATAGGAGCAAGAAAAAATAATATAAATCATTTTCCCAGAAACAGAGGTGCCACACGTGAATTTTAAATGGCAGCAGCTTTTGTTACAAGATGGAAAAAGCACAAGAGAATAAATTGAAGCTATTAAGTGCAGCACAAAGACTCCATCACTGCAGCCTCTGCTGGTGGCTCCAAATTAAACAGCATCAGTGGAGGGAAAAAAAATTTAAAAATCCACATCACACTCTAGCAGAATTAGAGAGAAATATCACAAAAATCTTTGTCAAAACTAATCTCAGCAGCTGTATTTTCCCCAGGACAACAGAATAACCAGCTGGAAAACAACAATTTACAGAAAGCAATATAAAAGAGGTTATTAGGGTTATTAGAGTTTTCAAGAGGCCTTTTACAACGAGGCAGGTGCATCCCTGTGCAATGCTGCTTCTGGATTGTGAGGAGAATGAAGTGAATTCTGCCAGATGTAGAGGCCTGGCTAGATAAGAAAATCCAGAAAGTCTCTAGCCATTAGTGTTTTCTCATTAACCCCCAACAATTGTTTCAAAAACCTAAAGGAGTGCAAAGAAGTTTTTTGTTCCCTCCCCTGCTTCCAGTACTCCCAAAACCATCTACATCTCAATTCTGCTTATGACCTCACTGTATTAATTTGGGATTATTTTCTTTTCAGGCTTTTGCAGTAATTTTCTTTAAATCTCACAGGTAGATTTGGCACTGGTCAAACCACTTCAAGACCTTCCATGACCAAGTGCAATATTGGAACACAAAAGCAGCTACAGAGTATATCAAACATATCCACTGGTGCCAGTGGACAGCCAGCAGGAATAATCATTAATGACAGTGGTAAAACTGGAATCTGCAACCTAGAGCTCAAACATACAAGCAAACATTTAGAAATACAGTAATGGCCTTTCATACTAAATTTAAAGCTGTTTCTAGAGACCCAATTTGCAGAGGAGACCTGACTCCAACTTCCTGAAGTGCCCTGTACAATTAGCACCCAGCCAAACACTCAGAATAAGTGACTATTTCAGTTTATAATCCAGTATAAGCCATCTTTCTCCTGTGCCCAAAGCCTCCCATAGTTTCATGCTAGAACAAGGTTTTCATGGCTGTTCTTCTCTTTCCACTTCAAGTTCTATGCTCTAGAAGGGATTTAGAACACGAACTTGAATTCACGTGATCTAGCCTTATAAAAGACTGGTTAGTCTGCACCTACTCAGTCACTGCAATTTTTCCCCCATTGCTTGAAAAATTCAATATTAAATAGCACTTTTGGGCCATAGGAGGAAACTAATATAAAAGCAATTCCCTTGATTGTCCTTATTTACATAAACAGGATTTCACTAGCACAAGCCTAAACAGGGGCAACTCTGCCACAATCTGCTCAAGTTTGCTTCCCTCTCCATACCCATTTCTCCATCTCCCAGGACAAGTTATTATATAAATATATATTTAAATTTCCAAAGACTTTTCATTTTTCACAAGGGGAGGTGATTTGATGACTCGGAAGAGCTTGCCTTGGAATTAATGACTTCTAAAGACAGCTGTCCTGGAATGCAAACCTTTGCAGGTGCACTGGGAAAAGGGGTGGGAGAAAGGCTATGTGCAGTGCTCCTGACTGCTGGCAGCTGACTGGCCAACCAAACCATTCCTCCTGCAGGTTTATCACACGTAGGGTCTGCCAAGAGTAGCCACGTTCAAATTCTCTCTTCAGTATCCTGATTTAAAAACTGCAAGTTCCATTATACAAGACCCTGAAAGGGCAGGTGTCTGGAAAAAGCTTCTCAAAGCCCCACCACCTCACTGCTCATGGGAAGTGGGAAACTGGCAAGTTGTTAGATAGGAAAGCAACCACAGAGAACCGGTGTTATGAATCCCACTCCTGCCCTGGCAGGAAGAGGGGCCAGTCTGTAGGTAAAGCACATGGTGCATAACTCACACCTCAGTTCTCCAACCCTTTAGTGTTGCTTTGTGCGCACAAATGCCCGTTTGCTTCTCCGGGGAGCCACGAGGCCAAACGAAGATGAATCCCCAGAGTCGGAGTGATCCCTCCCTACTGCCTGAACCCCCTCCAAGGCCATCAACACCAGCATGGACCAAGCCCTGCCCCTGGCTCACAGCCTAGTGGCCGAGCTGGCGGTCGTCATAGGTGCTGTATCTCTTCACGTGGATCCGGCGCACCCGGTCGCGCAGCTCGAACCCCTCGTCGTCCTCGCTGTGCGACGCCTGGCTCCGGCTGCGGCTCGTGGCTTCCAGCAGGGAGTTGTCAGGAACCCGGGGTGTTTCGTACAGTAAGACGTTTAGTGTTTCCTCGTAAATTCGCGCCTCGGGGAATTCAACCTACAACAGGCAGCACACACCCTGTTCCTGATCTCTCCAGGGGCAAAACCCGCCACGTGAAAAGATACTTGAGCCGTGAAGGGACATATATTATAAAGAGAGTAAAACAATTAGAAATTAACAAAGCAGACTAACTGCTGGTAGACGATTATTCCCACCACCAGGCCACCTCCCTCATCTCTTCTTTTAGGTTGTTCTAGAAGGGAAAACAGTATCTCTGATTCTTATGGCTTGAACTATCAGAAATCAGAAGTCAACTCCTAAATTTAGGAAAACTCTGTAAGATTCACCATGCTAGTCATTCACTTAGGAATTGGACTCAATGATCCTTGTGGGTCCTTTCCAACTGGGAATACCCTGTGACTCTGTGATTTTTAACCTGTAACAGACAGCTGGGTGAAGCTCCATTACCTTGGTTTGCTTCTTCTCCGTGGCATACACTATGGAGGTGCAGCAGACCTCGGCCAGTTTGCGGCCCTGCCCGTAGAAGGACCAGCAGCAGATCTCATCCCCTATCACATCCTTGATGAACAGCACTCTGCCATTGAACCTCAGAGAGAGTTTGTCAAACAGCTCGATGTTCTTCAGCAGGTTGTCATCTGAGTTACTGAAACACAGCACCAAAAGCAGGAAGAGGGTTTTTCAGCTGGCCATCTCTGCCCGTTTTATACGCCCGCTCCACCAGCTTTAAGCATTGCTCTAACTGCAGAATACAAATAAGTAGTGACTCATTGCCACATGCTGCCAAGAAAACAGGGGTAACAGCCCATTTCAGATACAAAAACACTGCTCTGACCCCTGTGAGCAAAAACACCAGCTTTTAGAGGTCAAGTTATATAATTAACAACAATAGCACAATGTCCCAAATGATTACATCAACCCTCCACAACTCTCCTGACTGACACTTCAGGTGATCCAACCACAGGCTCACTGCAGTTCTCTGGCTTGATCACAGTGAAAGTCCAAAGTCTGGGTGTGTTGGAAGAGCACTGATGCAGGCAAAAAAAAACAAAAAAAAACAAGCCCAAACCAAAACCAAAACCAGCCAAATTAGGTCATGCATCATCTTCCTCCACTCCCATATTCAAAGGGAAATTTCCCCAATACAGCAGGGGAAAAAAACCCAGACATACCTGGTGTAGGAGTATTTATTGTTGCTCCTATTATAAAGCAGCTTAACAACAGGCTGTTGGGAGAGGGAGAAAAGCAGAAAAGGTAAGTTCTGTGCTTGAATACATTTAGCATAAATTCACAGTTCTTAGGAACAGTTACTTTCATTGATGATTCTATCAGTCTCTCTTCTTCCTTTGGAGAGGTGATAATAGGGATGCTGCAGACAGGCTCATACAGGTCTTTCTTGTCCTGTTTTAAGGAAAGAGAGGAAATAAGAGAGACAAACAGTAAAGCTAACACTGCTGCTGCTCTCTCCTGCAGCCATGTTCCCAAATGCTGTGATTCACAGGAAAAAGCCTCTGGGTTGCTATAGTAACCACACCCCACGTGGTTGCTCCACCAGAATCCACACCAAGACACCACATTAGAACATATGCTCAACTGTTTATTCAACAGTTTCCTCTGAATTTCTGTATTTTCTTTCATTTCACGCCAGAGAAACTCATTCACTATCTATTTCCCAAATAATATTTTAAAAATGACTTATACATCTCAGACTTGTTGCCATCTCTAACGCCATGAAATAATCTGTATGGTTATCTTAAGTAAATTTTATAAGCAAGTCACCCCTGAAAAACTTCACAGGCTACTTCTGTTCTTACCTGCAGGGATGCTTGGCACATGTCCACTAAGCCCTGGATGAGATAATATTTGGCTTCTGCCATCAACTCTTTGATCTCTTGCCTGTGTTTTGGAAGTGCAATTGTGTCATCTCGGAGATAGTTTAATATTGTTCCGAAGTGCTTCCCACAACGGTCTATGAGGATCCAGCCTGAAAAATAACCAACACATTTCAGCCACCTCAACACCAGAGGTAAGAAAAAGCTCCTTTCCTGAACCTCCAAAGGACACTTCTCCCATTTCACCCAGTGGAAGTCTCTACTGCCTCTGAGCAAACAAGCTGGTTCCAGAACAGAACTTGATAGTGGAACCCCTTTGATACTGTCTGGATGCTCGTGCTGCTTTTCAGCACCCCAAAAGCAAAGCCTCAAGATAAAAATACTTGGCTTCCTGCACAAGACACAAAGATTGCTGCAGGAAATCGACTGCAGTGCTACACTGTGATGCTGAGCAGTCAGAAACTTTGCACCAAGAGAGGCAAGGAAGGACTAGAAGAGAGAATTCACAAATGTCTGCAACGAGTAGATTTGGGATAAGGTCTGTGGCCTAACAAGGAGGATTTGGCAGTTTTCAAACCCATCTTCTGTTGCTGTTTGGAGTTAAAGAGGGAAAAGTGTTCTGAAGATGCTGAAAGGTAGACCAGTCCAAAAAACATGATGTGGGAAAAAAAAGTTGTTCTAGTCCCCAAACAGGAGCAAACAACAGGACAGATAGATTGGGAGCATAGAGGGGATGCAGCACAGGAAACAGTAGCAGAGAGATGATTCTTGCAATTTTACATCATCCCTGAAGTCACATTCCCTAGGAAACAGGATGTCTGACTGCTGCCAAACAATAGCAACAATCAGATGCACACAGGCAGAGGGCTTAATGCAGTGCCAAACCCTTTCCCATAATATGGAAAGCAGGAAAAAAATAGTGTTATTTTGGGCTCTGGGTACAGAAAACAACACAGGAAAGTAACCTAAACCCCTGCTATTCAGGTTGAGGCTCTTGTACTGCCTGTTCTGCTCTCTCTGATGTATCTGGGATTTATGACGCCAATATCCCATGTCCAGCTGGAGGTGACACACTGCCTGACTGACCCTCACGGTCACAGCACCAATGAGCCATGAGTGAAATATGCTGCTGGGAGGAGAAAAAACAGATTTTTCAACAAAGCAAGCCAGGCTATTCTGAGCCTTAAAGCTGAAAACTGCACGTCCCTCCCCACGTGCGCAGTTTGAATGATGCCACTCTACGATGTGACAGAAATGACAACCCACAGACTGTCTGTTCAGTGTTTACAACACCACCAACAATCTGCTCAGCAGCTGTGAGGGCAGGAAAGAGGACTAGTCCTCCCCCAGTTAATTTTGGTAACAAAAGAGCACATTTCTATAAAGCCAGAGGATCGCTAGCGCCAGTGGGAGCTGACTGCCTAATGTTCCAAGTTATTTTTGGAACACATCATTCCCTACATCCTTAACGGAGTATTGTCAAGGTATTTAAAAAAGAAACACCACCAAACCCCAGTTGCTCTACAAAACTGTCAACAGCAAAAGCCATTCCCTTACCTTCCTTGTCTGTAAGCACCTCCATCCTGCCGCTGAACATGGCCTTGAGCATGGTGTCGTGCCTGGTGAGCACCTGCACCGTGGTGTAGTACAGGGAGCCCCCGACGTTGAGGCGCACGTACTTGTTCCCCAGGCTGCCCGCCTTGAAGCTGCCAGCCTTGGGCTTGGGTGCCGTGGCCGGGCAGAGGGCGAGGCACGTGTCCCCCGACATGTCCTTCTGGAGGTAGATGACGACCCTGCAGCGCGTGGGCCGGGCGGGCCCCGCCGTGGTGCTGCGGTCACGCGTCTCCCAGCGGGGACGGAGCGCTCATCACCACGGGCCCTGGGAACACAGCGTGGGAGTCAGCACAGCCCCTGCCCAAAGGGGCAGGGAGCTCACGCCACGGAGGAGCCACTGCCAGTGGATTCCCAAGGACACAGCTACGCACACACTGGGACGAAACACCATCTAGCTGCTTTTCAGACCATTCGTGCGGCAATATAATGCAGCCAGGTTGTTGCTGCGCTACGTTTCTCAGCCATGTGAAACCCTCATGACTTCCTGCTACTTCACCTTCAGCCAATGCTGCAAACACCACACACAACTTGAGGCCAGGCCTGAACAGTGCCCAAATTCAGCTCCCCCTCACCTTCCCAAAAGAACCCAATTCTCCAAGCAGAGCTGGAACACTCTGGAAGAGCTTCCTGCCTCTCCTTCAGCTGGGCTGTGTGTGCCTCTGCCTGAGCAGGGCTTGCTGATGTTGCTTCAAATACCTCAACACTGAAAGGCTGGATCCTTACCATTCTATTCCCTGGAAACTCCTTTCATTCAAAACTTTCCTTCCTCCATCCTGGAACCCTGAACAGTCAATACAGTTTTTTTTAAAAAAGAAAGAAAGGAATTTAACGCCACTCCCCACCAAGTACATCCGCTCTTTGGAATGCCTGTCTCAATTAAGCAGCCAGTCAGACATCACCACTTCCTCTCTCCAATTTCATATTCACCTTCCCATCCACAACAAGCTCAAAATGGAAAGAAATAAATAAAAGAACGACACTCTACCTGGCCAGACCTGAAGTTCTCTAACCTAAAAAGTACAAACACAAGCTCCTTACCTTTCTTCTAGAAATTATTTTCTCAAAAGGATTTTGCTGTCGTTTTTGTTTTGTTGTTGTTTTTTCTTAAACTCTTTCAGACGACAAATAACACAGTCTATATATTCCTATAGTCTGTGCCTGTGGCACATGAGTGACCTTTATAAATAAATATCCCACCCGCTAATTCCATTGCTATTCTTCCCGAATTCCTCTTCCTTCCTACCTCACCTTTCAAGAGAGAACAGCCCCACAGCCACCCATCAGTACAACAAATCACCTGGCAGCTACAGATGGTGCCTTGCTCCGAACCCTCAGCAACACTTTTTCATAGCAAAAGCACGTTTGTGACAGCAGCCAGACCCATCCTGGGAGGAGAGACAAGCCCAGCCTGTCCGAACATCCTCCCCAGGGTAATTCCCAGCCAGTCCCCCCTCTCCGGGCAGCTTCTCCCTTCCCTGACCGAGCACAACCCACGAGCAGACCCCCCTTGCGGGGGCAGTGCAGGCAGGAGCCGGCACCGGCACCAGCGGCCACCCAGGGCCGGCAGGCCTTGGCTGGGAACACCCGCAGCACCTTCAACCACCCGCTTTAACACCTCAGAAACCCCCACACACACATACACACACATACAGACACACATACAGACA
>VXBX01001698.1:2117485-2155053 GCA_013400415.1 Scytalopus superciliaris | reverse complement strand
CAAACACAATTAACAGAATTCCCTATGTGCTTTTTTTTTTTTTGTCCTTTTCTTTTTTTTTCTCTCAACTGTCCAGTGCAGGAAAAAGTTCTCACAAAATTTCACAGACCTAAAATGTGCAAGCTAATTTCTCTCTATACAGCAATGATGTCAAGGATCTCTGAAATTAGCCCATAAATGGAATTATTTACACACATAGAAGATGCATGCTGGGGGGTTTTATGTAAGAAAGAGCAGAAAAACTTCTAATAAAAATAGATNAAAGAAAACGAAAAAGAAAAAACCTCCCCAAATTTGGTTCAATTCTGTTTGTTCTGAGCTGAGCCATCACAGCTGCACTAGAACTTATAAAACACGTGCAACTCTGGGTAAAATATTTTCTTCTAAAAGCACAACCACTTTACAAGATTAAAAGTCTAGTACATTTCTAAATATTATTCATATTGTACAAGTAGTGGTTGTTAATTCAAAACTTCATTAGTAAAATTACAGTACAAGCATGATTAACCTCCAGAATTGCAAATCCCAGACTCCAGTGGAAAGCTACATTACATCTTCAGTAGTACGTCGTGCTCCACGTCACTCCCACACCAGCGGAGACGGCGGCATCTCAGAGGGCTGAGCAACTGTGGAGCTGCAATGCAGGTGACACAGAAAATCAGTGTTCATTTGCAATAGCTCACAGGCCAGAATGTTAATGCTCGACTGAGAGGCAAACANGACAGTTATCACACACTGACAACAAACATTGCACTATGTTTTATCTATGCATTAGCACCTTTGTCATTCCTCCTAATGCTTTTACAGGGCAATTCTACAATTCTACAGTTGCCGACCTTCCCATTCTCATTTTCAGTCTGACTTCTCTTCTTTTACACAAAAATATTATTTGAAACTTTTGCACATTTTATTGGAATCCTAGAAGAGTTCATAAAAATAGTTTACTGGAGTTTTTTCTACTGGCCTTTCCTACTCTCAGAGGAAACTGAAAACCTCAAATTTCTGTACTACTAATAAATGGGAATTAATATCAGATGTGATTACATACAGTTACCTAATAAAGCTCTTAAAAGCAGCAGACTGAGGGTTGATGCAGAGAGGCACTCTGTTTCCTTTCTGCTGTTCCAAAATGAACTGATGAATTATTTCTGCACACAGGAGAAAAATACAAAACACCACAGCATTAACACTTCTGGCTTCAGTAAAATGTAACACAGACTAGAGGGAAATAGACTCCCTTACTGAGAGTGCATTTTAGTGAGGATAAAAGAACTCCAGCCTCCCTAAATCTCAGCTTCAGCTCCTGGATGCTGCTGCCCCTTCCTGCAGGACAGCTGTGGAGGTCAAACCTCATACCCCAAAAAGGCCACAATGATGATTTCCCTTTCCCCCAGTGCCAACCTGCAGTGAAAGGATGGGGAACAGGGCACTGGGAGCAGTGCTGGTAAGGTTTGAAACCCACAGATTTCTGCATGTCAGCCTGTGCTTGTGCCACTGTTATGTCAGAACATTTACAGTTCTGTTATTTTAGTGAAAAGACATTACTTTCAGTGTCTACTATGGAAAAAACACCTAAAAGTAACCAGCACCAGGGTTAGTGCACGGATCCAGAGGGCACATCCCAGCTACACACTGCTGAGGGGTGGAGCAGGAGGGCAACTGCACATCCAGGCTTAGCTCCTACTCACCTTTAACCTGCCGAACAGAACTGAGGTTCTTTTCAAAAGTGTCATCGAATTTGGGATTAGTGATGGGCTCAAAATCACTCGTATAAACTCTTCCAGTAGATGTGGAAAAACAACATTTACACATACAGGTGTGGTATCGCAACCGCCCCTCGTCGAGATACGGGTGAGCTAAGGCATCCTTAGCAGATATCCTTTTGGACTGAAAAGAAAATAAAAAAAATAAAATAAATTAAAAACCCCCAAACAGTTGGGATACTTTCAGAAGTATTGAAACCACTCATCGATTAATCCTCAGTTGTTTTGTAAACCCCCTAATCCTGTTCGAGGATGGGCTCGTGTCACACGGTCTGGGAGCTGCAGGAGCTGCCACTAGAGGGGAGCTGTGGCTCAGGAACCAGCCTGGCTGGGATGGCACCGACCTTCCTGTACCACAGCCACGATGGAAAAGGCTGCTAATATGAGGTTTAGAAATACACTTTACAGCAGTTACTTTCTCCATATAACCTTACAGTTATGACTCCTACAATAAATCAAAACAGGCTGGAAATAACAGCATTCTCAGTGTTGAGGGAGTTAGGAAGGAAAACTTTTAAGGTCTTTTTTTCATATGAAAGTTATGATTTAACATTTCCATGGCTCTCTTCAGCAAAGCAATCTTTAGATTTTAAAAAATAAACTCTAAAGGCAGTGCTTTCCAAGTGCTTCATCAGCCCCCAGCCTCCTCTTTGCACTGCAGTCACTATGTCTGCTTTTTATTTGCAGTAAGGAGGGGGTTCTGTGAGAATGAAATAATTAAAATTATCAATTCTGGCATCAGATTTTTTAATGACAATTCTCTGTTGTGTCTCTAGAGAAGAAATCCAAAATCCACAGCAGCATACATTTATTAGAAAAACAGTGGAAAAATGATCCTGTTCTGTGACTGGAGATGCAGGAGGAATTTTTTGTGTGTTGCAAGACCAGGAACACCCCCGTGTCCCTAATTAGAACTGCATCAAAGTAGCTGATGTTCTGCTACCTACACCCAGCTCAGAAAAGAGCATGAGTCACACACACCCTCATCCTTCAGTTGCTTCCTTCATAAGACCACTCGGCTTTAAATGTGAAACCCCCATTCCAGGGGGAATTAATTGGCCAGTTATGACATTTTTATGTGTTTTACAGACCAAAAGTACTGCAGTGCTATGCAGAAGGAAACCAGTTAAAGCAGTCCTTGACTTAAGCCACTCATTTAGGTACCAGAAAACAAAAACTGTTCAAATCAAAAGTATTAGAGATAATTTTCAGTCATACTTACTGGATCAAAGACCAGCATCCTGCAAAGGAGATGAACTGCTTCATGTGTAGCTTGACTGGAGAGTGTATATAGGACAGGAAGGGATGGCTGTAGGGGAAATGGGAGGAAGAGAAGCACAGAGTGTCCTGTCAGATCCATCAGCAAGAAAACCCTGTTCCAGCACACGCTATTCTGTAGTCACCAAGGACAAACTCCTTGTTAAGGAGGACACACGGTACCCAACGCTTTCCAGCCTGACAATAATCACCATTACAAAACTCAACAACTGTAATAAGGAGATAATGGATCATTTTTTCCCCTAGTTCAGATGTAATCCCTGGACAAACCTATATTTTATTTATTTATTTTTCTACACATACACCACTCACAGTTGTAGCTGCTCGGGGGGGTTGATTAACCCCATCATTTACAGCAATTAATTTTTCTGATCTCAGTTACTCCCAAATCATAGATTACTTCGCTTTTCCTTGCCCAGGCAATCCACAGCTGACTGACAGTGACAGAAGGACTGTACTGGATGCCATGGTTGCTGTAAATTTCCCAGTATAAATAACAATTACACCTCCACAGTGACATCAGCCTAAGTTAACCCTGAACATGCAGCCCTGAGCACTTCTCAGCCTGGGTTTCTCAGGGCAGCCTATGGAATATGAAGCTGTAGTATTTGGTAACTTCACATGATTTTTATAATTACTTAGTATTATCTATACAAAAAAGCACTGTGATTACATTAGGTTTCATCCATATACTGGAGCAGAAAAACCAGTATGACTTATGGAAGCTGTTGCACCCAACACAAATGAAGGATTCTCTTTTTTTTTGCTACACTTCTGGCCCTTGTCAGCAGCTTGTCCTGCCATTTCAGGAGCATCTGGTTAGAGACAGCTCTTGGGGACAGCACTTTCTCAGCCAGAGCTGGGAGCAGTCCTGCAGGAGCACAGTCCCAGTGTTGGGAGTTGGGAAAATGGAATGCCATGGAATCAGTGGTCAGTCTGTCAGCAAGGAAGGAGCATCCTCCTCCTGGCAGGCTCTCCCACAGCAAAGAGGGCAGGACACAACAGACAGGGGATGGATTACAACACGTTTTCCTTGGAGAAGGGGGTGAGTGGAGCCAAACTGAGCACAGCCAGGGGCAGCTGGATCAACTCACTTAAACTTGGCCTGAAGCAAAACTTTTAAACACCAAAGCGACAAGTTATGGCCTATGTAAATACCCACTTTGCCTGCACACAGTGGGGTGGGGGGGGTTAATCTGGAACTTCACGCATTAATCTATTTTTACACGGAGCAGCAAAATGCTTCACCCTCCCCTCCTACTGCGCTCACCTACGGCAAGTAAAAATAGTTGGTGTGACAAAGTAATCGCTTGTATCTAACTTGGGTTTCTCTTCCTATTAGTCTAATTAAGAAACTGGTAACATTTAACTATTTATAACCACCAAAAGGCCTATTTCAGATCATGAAAAGCCAGGAATTTGCATTCAAACATGAAGTTTGCTTCAAGTTGAAACCAGAGAAATATCATTAATCACCAGCTCCAGAGACTGCTCAGCTCCTGTGGCAATCCGTGGAAAATGAACCTTGTTTTCCCCAACAGATACAGAACTAACTCTTGGGAGTGTATTTCCTACAACTTTGTGGCTACAGGACATTAAATCTGTAGTGGAAACTTTTTATACCATTGCACCTCAATTGCTTTTTAGTATTCCCACCATTCTCCGGTCATGAGACACTGGGTTGCAGAGTTACAACTCTTCTAGCACATAGTAGCAAGAAAAATATACTTGATTTGTTTTAAAACTGGTAGAGAAAGTTTGAAGGAAATCCTCCCATTATTAATGCTTAAAGAAAAAAACCCTGTCATGAAATGGAATAGAAACAACTCAATCTAATGAATCCAAAGTGCCAAGGAGGCAGAACTCCCACATGTCAATAATAAAGCAGAATATACATGCAATGATCATTTCTATGGTAACTACTACTGTGGTGAGCAGACTTGAGAAATTACTTCAATATGCAGAAAATAAAGATACTAACTTAGCTACTGGAAAGATCCGCTGTATTAACATGTACAGGTCAATAATTTTGTTAAGTTTTACTAGCAATCATAAAAATTACCATATTGGATGTCCACACAGGTGTGCAGGGACACTACAGGGTTGGTGTTCTGCCCTCAGCTCTGGGACACGGGTGAGTTCCACCTCTAACACTCCTGATACTGGCAGTGCAGGAGCCCTTGGGGCTTTCTGATTATACTGGCAATTTTCATTTATTTTCATTTATGTCTCTTGACAATACTATCACTTAAATTTAACATCTTCATTCAAAATAGCTATCAAAACACTGTCACTTCAGAAAGGGAGACTTTCACCTGTGTCATGAAGTCAAACAACACATCCAAGGCAGAAACCAGAAAAGTACTTCACCAGTGGAAAAAGCACTTTCCCTCCACAGCACTTGGACTCATTACACCATTAACCCACATCACTGCAGCACCACAACCACTGCTGGTAAATGTAACCCTGGTTAACAGGCAGAGACAGCTCTGAGGCTGAATATCCAAACTAAGCACTTATAATCAAGATGTGAAACACTGTGATGCTGCAGCAGGAGTCCTGCACAAGAGGGAACTCTCTCGTGGGCCTGACTGAAAGGTCCCCTTGCCCAAGTGCCCCGAGCCCAGCCCCTGCATGGTACCTGTTTATGAGGACCCCTGAGTATGTGTGCCTTGGCGCCTTCACAAGCCGTCCTCATCGCCTCCAGGGACGGCGTGCCCAGCAGGTCTGTGATCAGATCCAGCTGCAGGGGCAGAGCACACAGACACGTGTTAATGCATTTCCCTATGCCCGCAGATTCCTAAGGTAACATAAAAGGCATTCAAGGTACGGATCAGTTCAAACCCACTCCCTCGCAGACAGTAAATTACAAATATTACCGTACACTTTAAGTAGATCCATATACGTAATCTCGCAGTTTTAATGCTGTGTAACTTCTAAACTAGAGATGAATACTAGCAACATTGAAGATACACATTTTTATGTCAGCACATCTTGCTCCTTCTCTCAGACAGACATATAAATGCATCCATCTCTAATATCTTGCCACAGAGATTTTCTACCCACTGTAAATATGATGATTAGAGGTGTAAGTATACTACATTAACTTCCTTAATGTTGGAATTCTCCAGGTACACGACATAAAAAACCATTCACTACCTTCTTCCACCCTTGCCTGTTACTGAAACGAAGCAGTCTGAGCAGTCCTGCTACCTGGCACTGTAAAGAGCTCAAGTGCCAAGGCTGTACCTCCAGTTACACCTTGATAGAAAACTCACCACTTTATCACAGTAGTTGTTACAAGATGTTTGATGCCATTTACATTACCTTTACCTTATCTGAATAAAATGCCCAAGCAGTGGCACTGCAGCAACTACAGGTGAGTACAAACCCCACACATTCCAAAAGCAGCTGTTTGTAACCACGACTTCTAACACTGAAGTCTGGAAACTTTCACTTCAGTGTCCTGAACCAATTAGGTTGGAAAAGAACTCCAGGATCATGGAGTCCCACCTTTGACTGATCCCCACCTTGTCCCCCAGCCCAGAGCACTGAGTGCCATGTCCATTCATTCCTTGGACACCTCCAGGGGTGGGGACTCCACCACATCCCCAGGCAGCCCCTTCCAATGCCTGACCACCCTTTCCATGAAGAAATTCTTTCTGATGTCCAATCTGAGCATATCCTGGCACAACTTGAGGCTATTTCCTCTTGTCCTGTCCCTTGTTCCCTGGGAAGAGACCCTGACCTCACCCTCCTGTCAGGGGGTTTTAGAGAGCAAGAACATCCCCCAGGAGCCTCCTTTTCTCCAGGCTGAGCCCCCCACCGCTCCCTCAGCATTCTGACTCTCCAGACCCTTCCCCAGCTCTGCTGCCCTTCTCTGGACTCACTCCAGCTCCTTGCAGTGCACCAGTCCACCTGATTCCAGGAAATTACACAGCAGAAAAACGTTGGGAGGGAAACACAACGATACCTGCTGGATGGGACTCTGTGCCTGAAACAATATCCTTCGCCCAAGCAACTCTGCAAAGATGCAGCCAACAGACCAGATGTCGATGGCATTGCTGTAGTGCCGGCTGCCCATCAGGATCTCCGGAGCACGGTAATACTGAGTGACAACTTCCTGAGTCATGTGCCGGGATTCGTCTAATTCTTCCACCCTGGCCAATCCAAAATCACAAATCTAAATTGAGAAGGTAAATAAAAAAATTAAAATAACCAAAACACTTCCTGCAAGTTCAAATAGGTGACCTTCTGGGAACGAGGCGGGGAATCCCAAACAGCACTTAAACACACCAGATAATCTGCTGTAACTGCATAAGCCCAGGGAAAGGGGGATAGGAGGAAATTATGTTCCTTTATTCCACAGCCATTTAGACTTTCTACAATTTGATTTGAAATCACAATACATTTTATGTTGGCATTAGAGTATTTATAATCTAAAAGATTAAAAAGCTTTGCACCACAAAAAACCCGACCTCTATGTACAGAGTATTTAAACCCAAGCAAACTTCATTTGTTCATGATATACCCCAAAATGTTGGAGATTTAGCCTTCCACTCACTCTGGCATGGAGAACTGTTAAAAATTCCTTGAACCAGAATGGTTAAGAAAAGAGACCAAACTTCCCCAATTAGATTGCTTAGCAAATCCCTGTTAACAACACTGAATTTTTACGTTTGGCAAAGCTGCACAACACATCTAAGTCCCCCAAAATTCCATATGCCCAAGAAATTAATGGAAGTGTCTTGGGCTTTCAGTGTCATCTTCCTCTGAGGAGAACATTGACACTGAGGCACACCCAGGACCCCCTGTCCCTCCCAGCCAACAGGCACAGGAGATCCCACAGAAGTCAAACACAGGAATTGTCTCTCTCCTGCTTTCAGAGATTTAAGAAGAAAAAGGGAAAGGAAGATCTTTACTTCATTTATAATTTTTTAAGAATCTGTGGGATTTTTTCCTTTTAAATTGACTTTCAGGGAAAGTGCTCACATTTAATGTTTTTTGTTTAAAAAATTGACAACTGCTTCATAACAACCAGCACATACACACAAACATCTTCAATAAATGTAAGTAGCACCTTAAGGACACAGTTGCTGTTCACAAGTAGGTTCCCTGGTTTAATGTCTCGATGTAAAATGCCAGCAGAATGTAGATATTTCAAACCTGAAATATTGAAGGAAAATAAAATAAATAATTTTTTTCCTTTTACAAGAAAAGGAAACATTTTCCTGGAAGGTCTGGCAACTCCTCATCAGCAAAGAGTTTGCCTGCGGCTCAGTTTTCATATGATTCTAACCTCTAGTCTTTAGTGCACACTCATTCAAATGAGAGGGTAACATTTTCGAGTACATAAATTAGACAGAGCAAGGAATTTAAATAGTCTCGTTTTTAAAACAAACTAAAACTGAAAAACAACTCCCCCCACCAAAAAAAATTCAACAACAAACAAATCAGAAGCAAAACATCATCTCCCTGCCTGTGGCGTGGATACTCTGCTAGTCCCTATACTGGAATTTTGACAGATACCTCTTACTGCTCTGTCTTTCAATAACAATTTTGGCCTTAAGTGGGTGTAGTTACACATATTTACCAATTTGGCTCAGTCTAGGTGTCCTTTCTGTGCCTTGATTTTAAAAGCAACACTCTTTGTTCCCCCCCACTATGTTGTAAGGCAGCAGGGCTGCCATCCTCTTGTAGCTGCAATAATTCATGCTTGCTATTTATTCAAATATGGAATTAAAAGAAGCTTCCACAGGAAACTTACTCAAGATGAGGATGTCTTAAGAATAAACATTAAGAAACAGGAAAAAAATACTATACTACTACTACAATGCAATTTACAATAAATTTACAAGAAGAAAAGTTACCTCTTAAAATCTGGTAAAGAAAAACTTTGACGTGATCTGAGCTGAGTGGCTGAGGAGAGACGATAATCTTATGGAGGTCACTCTGCATCAACTCAGTGACAACATATCTTCAGGTTGTTGGTTAAGGAAAAGCAGAACATCCAGCACAGAAGCTCTTGAAACATTTACTAACTCCTACTTATTTGAGCTCTTACAGGTCAGAACTATTGAGTTACAGAGAATAAAGCTGCCTCAGAGGTCAAGTCTCCAAACTCTTATAAGAATAAAAATAATAAAGGGGTTATGAAAGAAAACAGATTAGTCAGTTACAGCATTTGCACTAGGGTAGTTGTACAAAGACATTCCAAAGTCAAATTGCAACTCAGAGAACAGAATAAAAACTGTAGGTATAATTCATGGCATCCTGAAACCTTTAAATTCTTCCTTAAGGTTGGTAAGCCACAAATTCCATACAACTACAGGATCATCTTCACAGTGGACACACATGAACCCCAGTCCTGCAGGTGCCAGCCCGTGGAAGTCACTATCCCAAGCACCTTCAGGAACCTCCCAGTGAGGAATGTGGAGTTTTGAAAACGCACACACTTCCCTACATGTTCCCAGTGCCCCTCCTTTCACCTGCCCAAGCATCATGTACACTGCACACAAATCCCAACCAGGGCTGCCTGGAGCTGTAACAGAAATCATCACAATAAATACTGAGGGCACTACAGGCATTAATTAAAAAAGTCCTGCTTTAAAAGCTTAGTTCAGCAGTCGGATTTGAAACAAGAGTCTCTGATATTACTCTGTTTGTGGCTGAAGGAGGTAAAGTGTTAACTGATACAGCAAGGTATCAAATGCACATTTTCTTTCATCTCTACCTAGTCAATGTTGCCCTTCCATCTGTTGCTCTGCCAACCCTCTCCAGCCAAATTCCCATCAGCCAAATGGTTCAGCTGCCATCAGCACACCACAAAAAAATTCATTTTATAAATTAAATATTGCCAACTTTTTCAGGGGAAAAAAATTAAAATTGCATTCATAAAGAATTCATAAAGAAAAAACCCAACCCTGCAGCACCATAATTTGTAGTCCTCTAATTTTTCTTTTCTTTTAGCAAAGACCCTCTTAAATATTTATACCAGGCTTTTAAAATTTGGGGTTTACCATATAGCTGCAACAAATCTTTACATTCAATTCAATGTAAAATATTTTAAAAAAACCCAAAAGCATTACTCTGCACTTTATTATGATAAGATTTTTGTTTTGCTACGCCACAAATCCTCCTAAATCTCAATCCCGAGCATAATGTCTCCCAGATGTCTCAACTAGTTGCCATGCCAACTAAAGCAGCTTAAATTAAATGAGGGCCTGAAATGGCACCTGCACCACTCCAGGTCTGGGGCGCATTAAATAAAGCTCTTGACAGGGCTCAGAGGTGCCATTAACCCCAAGAGCAGCGATCTGATTATTGTCTCTGGATAATTTGATGAGGGCTCTGCGTGAGCAGCGCCCGCGGACGCTCCGCCTGCCACAGACGGGGCTGCGACTTCACCCAGCCCCTGCTGCGAGTGTTTGCCAAAAAACCCACCCCAGCCCCGGGGGACTCCAACCCCCTCCTCTCACAGGTACCTGAGCTTGGCTGTTTCGAGCCGACCCACCGAACGCCTGGCTGTGGGGCGGTCACTGGGGCTGGGACACTCAGCCACGGGCGTTACTACCAGGGAGAAATTGCTCCTGACAGCAGTAATTAGTTAAGTAGCTGTATAAAATTAGAACTACAAATGTACCAATTTGCTTCAGAGTAATTATCAAAGCAAATGCGCGGCACAAAAGAACTTCCCTTGCTCTGCTGGCTGGGACCCGCTGAGTTGGTAAATTTTACAGAGCGACAGATAAATTTTAGAAAGGGGTTAAGAGCCCTCGGTGATGTGGCTTGGACCTTTCTTAGTTCCGTCTCTGCACACCTCAAAACTCAGTTCTGTGGCCTCACAAACTAATCCTGTCGGTCCCTGCTCAGCTGGTGGGCACATCCTGCTGGTCCCAACAGTGCTGCCAGTGTCCCTTTCACTGCCTGGAGGAACCAAATCCCACCTTGTTCCTCTCTGCCCTCCTCCATCCTGCAGACAGGAGGGATTTACTCCCTAATCCACCAGAAAACAGTTCTTTCACCTCTTCATGAGATCAATGGGCAGGAATTGCTGCACACCTTTACTTTTACTTGTACTAAAATCTTGCCCAGTCAGGCTAACAGACTGATAAAAGTGGTGTCTTTTTGGCTGCATCTGATACTCACTTTAATGGGCTGTTTTCCAAAAGTTACTATGGAAACTTTGGATAATGTCCGTGGGTCTGCAGTTGCTGAATTCAGTGTTACAATCAACCATGGAAGATTTTGTAACTGGAAAAAAGAGCTATAAATCACAGAATCATTTAGGCTGGAAAAGACCTCTAAGATGAGAGTCCAACCATATATTATTCTGTGTTTCTGTCTTGACATTCATTTTTGCACTACATGACACTGGCAATAATATCAATGCCCTTAAGATCCTGAAGGCTCACAAATATTTTCAATCTAAAATCTCATTATGAATTCAAATTGTATACCAATCTGAGAGTTTACAAAGAATTTTCATTCTAAAACAAAAATCTCACTAGATTAAAATTCCTTTATTAATCACCAGTTACCTAAGAAATCTTATAATTTATCATTAAAATTTTAAGTCAGTTTTATAATTAGTTCTCTTTACAAAATACACTTTGCAATTCCTGCTGGTACCTACGAGACACTGAATAATTGAAAGGAACTCTACCAGCTCATTTGCAACACATCATTCATATAATTTTAGTCATTCTTTTATTATATTTTTTCCCCAAAAAAGGACACTACAACTCCTTAGAAAGAACAAAGAAAATCACGTTGTTCCAACTCCAGCCCTTTACACTTTTATCACTGTTCACTATATCTTATTGTAAAAATGGAACATCCCTATGTCACCTGTGGGAGTTCTACAGATAGGTCAACAAGAGAAGTTTTTACAGCTACACCCCCAAATATGAAACATCATAACCTGATCTTCTTCAAACCAGTCTGAAGTAAGCTCTCCTTATCTTATAGTAAGCAGAAATACATACAATTAAAAACATGCTATAAACAAAAATTATTAATTCACTCTTTTAAAGAATTCAGGGATCTTTAGTACACTTACTGCAATTATCTCAAAAGAAAGGAGGAAGAAGACTACACAAAGCAAATACTCTTCTATTACCAATACCAGAGTTGAGAAACTAAAGTTAATATAAAAAAAGTCCTATAAAATACTGATCAGAATGATTTAAAATCAGTTAGCCATGAAGCAAACTAACATTTTGCTTTTATATTCAAAACTTGGCAGTAGCTTAGCTCATAAAAATAAGCTTATCCCATTTAAATATTCTTGATTGTACAATTACACGGAAGGAGCAATCCTTAACCTAGATCTGATTTGTAACTCATATGACTTGTTCTAAATGAGGGCATTGAACTAGTGCACATAACCAAACTCCAGTTTTTGAACACTACTTATATGCTCTTCACGTGAAAAGTCGTATCAAAGCACAATTCAAAAGCTTTATCTAAATTCATATGAAAAAGGTCCCATACAGTACAGCAATATTTTCAACCAGTTAATGTGTTTCTCCACCTGTAAATCGTGCTGTACTTTGGTTAAAATCATCAAGTTGATTACACCTACTTTTCTTCACCAATCAATTAGAGGTATTATATAAATAGATCAAGCCATATTTCACAAAGTTCAGGTTATCTAAAAATAATGACAATTTCCCACCCATTAATTTTAAAGTGGGTCATACAAAAAAGCAGGTAAGACCCACCAGTAATTAAAACCAACCTGCCCAAGTCTAACCACAGGAGCAGCAGAGAACTTTTCCCATCAGTCAGAGCCCACCCAGCTCAAGGAGTCACTTTTCATATTTTACAAAGCAGATATTCCCAACCCCACAAACAGAAGAAAACTCAAAGTTTGAAAAATGGGGAAAAAAAACCAAACCAAAAACCATGACATTCCTGTGTCAAGTCTTTTACTCAAATTCAGTGTGAGAATACAGTTCCCCACAGGCAGCAGGTACATGTGCACCAGTGACACCTTACACAGCACAAACAGCTCTGGGAAATCTCTCCTTGGCCAAGACTGAGGCTGACCTAGGAAAGCCACAGCCCTGCTGCTCCCTGAAAACTCTCTGAAAAGTCATGGCTTCAAAGCCTGGACTCTCTGAAGACACCACAAAGTATTTTAAGGCACTAATATAACTGAGAGGAGGTTAATTACTGCATATAGTTTTCAAAACACCATTTTGGGGGAATCCCCATTAGGAGCAGCAGGACCTGCAGGTAAATTCCACAATCCCTTCATGTACTGGCCCTTACAGAGTCAAAGCTTCAGGTTCAGTCCTGCACCATTTCACCTCCAATGTTAACAATAACTCAAGAGTTCTGGATTGCACAGGTTCACTTCTTCAAACAAAACTGTTCAGATACAGGCTCAAGGCCTTTGAAGTTCCACTTCATAGGTTCCACCAACCCCTGGCAGTTTCTAAGCTAATGAAAATCACACCTACCTCAGTTAAGATGTTCTATTTTTATATTTAGGATACATTTCTTCAAAATAGTCAATGTGTGGAGGCTGGAGGATGTCGAGGGCAGAGAGTACCTAGGAAACACCACACAAGGTCAAGTCCTATTCCAGTCAAACGAAACAAATCCCTTTCAAAAAAGCAGTCAGACTGCACCTTTCTTACATTACTTTGTTTTATTCTACCCCACAGACAAACCAATGTCTCACCAGGTATGTAAATTTACTAACCCACCAAGTCAGACATTCTGTACATTCAGTGTCTCTCTTTTTAACTCAAGAAATTTTTTCCAGCTGTTCAAGTACTAGTTTAAATGCATAAATTTATCTATCCAATAAAAACTGGTTTATTTAAAATATATATAATCAGGACACATTTGAAAGAAGTAATTCCAGCAAAGAAATGCAAAAGCAGAAGATAATACACTTTGTTCTGCCTTTTGTCTTTCAGAGTTTTGTGATTCACTGTTTCCACATGAGAACTGCAAACCCCAAAGTTGTTCCCATTCTGAATGAGCATCTCAGAGGTAGAAAAGGTAGAAAGGCAGCAGCACAGAACTCACTTCTTCTCACAGAAAAAGATACTCTCTTGGTGTAGTCATTTGGATTTTGTCCTTGGAATGTCCACAACATTTTAGGTGAAGAACCCAAACTTCAGTGTTATCAGATACAACTCTGGTTGCTTACAGAGGTGCTTTTATTTACTTTTATAGTCCTCAGACAAAACCTCTCCATCACGAAGACACAGGAACAGCTCAAGGCCCCATTTCAAAAGCAACCTTGTCCCAGATTGCAGCTCCCAGGGATGGGTGACAGTGGTGGGGGGCCCTGGCACAAGCACCTTGTGCCCCACCAACCCTCCCACCACCCAAACCCAGGGCTCAACTACAAGGAAGGTACTGCTTGGAATATGATACCCTCAGATTAAAAAAGGCAAGCTTTAAAACAGGAGGAAAAGCAATGAAATAAAGTTCTGAAACAGTCCCCCAGTTCCTGATGCCATCCCACTGGGAGAAGACTGTGCTCCCGACATGCTTGTGGCTGTTCATCCCTGGGAGAAGTTTCACAGCCCAAGGGCACCTGGGGAACAGTTCCTGTAAGTACCTTCTGATTCACTTCAGACACACCCCATGGCTCAATCCAAAGGTTTAGATGTTTTAACTTAACCTAGCTGATTTTACCCAAAGCAGGTTTGGGAGTGCTTGTACAACCACTCTGACAGGAGAACTGAGAGAGCAATAAACTCCAATAGAGGGGAGTGGACGATGGAGTATGAAATAGCTCAGAAGTGAACGTGTGTCCAGCTGACACAGCTCTGTGCAGCCTGACTGTTACCTAAATCCTGAAATAACATTGGGTAGAATTGTATTGACTGTCTATTTGCACACATTTGGAAGGGAAATTATTAATATCTTTAGATTCTTGATAATTTCATTTTTACAGTGTTTGTAACAGTAATATCTGAATTTCCAGAAAATCTGATAATTGTAAAATTACAGAGCTCTTAAAGCATTTTAGATACTCTACAACTTAAAAGAAAACACACTCCTGTTACAGAATGCTCCATCTTACATGTAGGTTTTATCAAAGACTTCAAAATTACTTTGAGTTTACTTACATTGTCGTGCTTAAAAAAACACAACATCTTCAACTCCCGGAAGACCCTTTTACAAGAGACCAAATTTTGGAAGACGTTGGGCATCTTTTTGAGTGCAACTCTCTTTCCATCTCGTGGATCTGTTACTGACCTGCAGGATAAAAGATTTAGAACATCACATACTCCTGTCGGACAATTTTTCTAAATAAAAAAATAATATTTTAGAGTTCTTTATCATTCTCAGCTCAGACAGTGAGGCAAAACAAGGTGAAAACAATTCTACAGAAAAAAAGCATTGATCCAAGGTCATTAAGTGCTGTCCCACAGAGCCTGTATCCCAGGGATGTAATCATTCCTTGGCCAGCACACACACATCCCCCAGGCCAGCTCAGAGGCTGCTCAGTGGTCGGGCTCACACACACCAGTGCTCACACTCTGGCACTGCCACACGCTGAGCTCCACCTGAAGCCAAGCAGAGGACGTGATGATAAACACCTTCGCCTCCCCAAAGAGACCTTATTAAAACACTTTCTCAGTTGCCCAGATTGGATTTTATCAGGTCTGCTGTTCTCTTCTTCTCCTAAGAGGGCAAAACATGTAATAATCCCGTTCTGACAGAACACTGGCAAGTGTAAGACTGTTGATCTATCACCAAATCACCTCACATCTGGAGAAGCAACAGCATGTGGTACCTGAGTTTCCACAAACATAAAACAGGGGTGATACGGGTGTTTCTCCCACAGAACTTATGGGATGCAAGTATAGTAGCTCAGAAATGATAAGGTGCTTTGCACATGGCAAGTATTTTAATTTAAAATAATTAGATTCTGAAAATAGAATTTTATAATGAGAACCATAAAACTAGAGCAAGGAGATTATGGTGCCTCAATTCCCAATCCCAGTTTTTAAGGTGAGCTTCTCAAACCTCACTACAGAACAGAGTATATGCATATTTTTACTGGGATGACCAAAATAACTTTAATCTCAGTGCAATGCCAAACCCACAGAAGAATCCACACCCAGCTATGTACCCTGATTACTACATTTGTCCTTAAAAAGCTTCTGGCTTTTCTATCTCTCTGCAACTCCTCTGCAGTGAATGCACAAGGTGGCTTCTTCTGTCTCACATCCATGTTGTTTTAAATATCTAAATAAAGTATTCAAATATCTACCTTAGCTCCAAGTGCCACACCTGATTCCAACATACAAACTGAGTCAATCAACCCACAGTCAGGCCCAACACCTCGACCAGACACCTGTTAACAGCCGCTGGACATTTATATTTTAATTAAGGGGCAGAGGGGCACTTGGGAAAGGTGGTATCAGACTGTTTCTGTGGTGGGGAACACAGCTGGAAAGAGCTTGAGAAGCTCTTCTATTCCGTGATATATTTCCTATTTCCTCCAGACCTTTGTCTCTGCTCACACAGGCCACACTGAAATGTCCCTCACACCACATGGGGGCTGCACTCAATGGGGACCTCGGGAATGCACTTGCAGAACAAGGTGTTATTCAGGAGCATTTAGCACGTTTTGGGCTCGCCTGTGGTTTTAGGATCCAGCAGAGAGTCTGAAGGACATGGACACGCAGGGGGGCCGGGCCAGGCAGTGGCTCATAAATTCATACAAATTTGAACCCAGCATGAGCTCAGAGCTCCCACGGCTCACAAGGTCAAGCACCACTGATCAGCTAATTAGAGCTATTCTCTTTTTAGGAGGCAGCATTTCTGGCCCCCACCAAGTTTTACCAGCTTTAAAGGGAGGAGGGGGGGGAAAGGGTGGCAAGACACTGAACCTCTAACCTGCTAAAGTCAAGTTACAAGCTGCTGAGTCCTGGGAATTAAATAGATATAATTAAATAGATATATTTGCTCCAAAACCGAAGTTGCAAGAACTCATTCATAAAGCTCCTCCCTGAAGACACCGCAGATGGCACTGATTTCCTCATTTTCCTGTTGGAGCTCTCACACCATTGCTGACCACACACACAGAGCTGCTGCCAGGAGGATATTCATGGATCGGTGGGAATTCCAGGAGTGGATCCCAAAGATCACGCACTGAGTACCACACAGGTGTGAGGCCTGAGACCTTTGACAACGTGGCTGGTAATGCCCAGGTAAAACACCAGCATGTTCTGTTGGACAGCACAGTCACAAGAATTGAATGGCTATCTTGGCTATAAAAACGTGACACACTCGAAACCTCCAACCTTTATTTTATGCTGTATTATGGCATATTTAGGGCACGCTCTGCATTTCCAGGCAAAGGCTGAAACTCAATAACATTGTTTTAGAGGACCAGAAGTGCTCCTCTCCCACCATCCAAACTGAGGGAAATGTTAAAATACAGAATAGCACTGGGGGGCAAGGCTGCAAAAGTAAAATATTCAGAGTTAAAAATCTGAAACTAAGACGGAAATTCAGAGAAAGTTCTCTCTGGAGTTCCCATAGACAAACAAAAACCAAAAAGTTTGAAGCTGAGATCATTACAAAACAACACCTAAAATGGGATTTTTGGTGGACTCATTTTCTGCAGCTGTTCTGATACAAAATCATGGTGGCTGCATAAAACACAGGAGTCAACAGTCAGCTTTCACCAAAACCACTTCAGATTGAAACTAAGTTTTCAGACGTGGATGTTGACCATCTACAGCTGAGTAAGTCTGTATCTTCTCTGCAGAGAGCCATTACAGTTGTCTTAATTAAAGTTCCCATATCAATGTTAATTACACATGAACAGTAATACAATCTGCATAACTTTTTTTTCCTATTGGTATTAGCCTGAACTTTGTCTAACTCCCCTCCTCTTTCCTTTATCAAATTTTTTTAAAAAGCAAACACTTTAAAATAAACATTATCTCTGAGAGCTTATATGTATAGGAAAGCAGTTGCTGAATGCCTGAAAATTCTTGCAGCTACTACCCCTAAAAATATGACTGGATATCCATCTTTTTCTCACTGACTGAAGGCATAAGAGTCAAAAATGTTGAGCCCAGATTCCCCAGTTTCCAAGATTCTCCTGGTGTTGAACCTCTCTTAGGAAAACTCCCAGTGCTTTGTACCTCCAGGTACCAGACCTCTTCAGTTTAGTTTACACATCTATCTGGGAATACTAAATTCTGTTCAGTCAGAACATAATCAGGGAACTGATCCCAGGGATCATCAGTGTCCTGTGGATTCTCACCTTCTTCTCACAGACAGAGCTGCCCTCCAGCCTCATTAGGGAGAGGAAAAGGTTTGATAAATGGTTGGTCTTTAATCAAATAACACAGAATTCTGATTTATGTTGATAGGTACCACGGATTTACTGACACTCATTTTTTCTAGTTGTGGGAGACCCATTTTAAAACTCATCAAGAGCTGAACACATTGCAAAGTTGTTCAAATTCACCTCAGCTGTGCAAGCCAGGCCTGGCATGGCTGCTCTCTGCCTTTTCAAATGCTCCCATCCATGATCAACTCGATCTTCCCTAGTGCCCTGGGGTAGTGTCCCAAAGAAGAAGGAGTTAAATGGGGTTGCTGCAGCATCTGCATTTAAGGCCAATTTCTTTTTTTCTTTTAAATAACCCACTTCTACAGACAAGTGATGCTCACCTGCAGTATCCAGCTGGGAAGAAATTCCTCTGCTCTTTCCCCCATAGCTGCAGCAATGTCACCCTGCCCCTCGCCTCCCTGCCTCTGGAGCTCTGTACAATTCACCAGCAATTTCACTTCAAGGGGCAGCACAAAACTAACAGCCCAAGTTCTGAAGATCAGAACTGTCAAGCCTGAATTCCAAAGAACAGAAACAAGAAAGGAAGAAAGAAAGTAGCCTCTTTGAAAACCTGGTAGTTACAGCATCCAAAAAAAGATGTTGAAAATGTTGCTTTGTGTTTGTGTACAGTACCTACTTTTATACTAGTAAAATCATTATTTATAGCAATATGCTATCAGGTCACATATCCCCAAGAGAAACTAGAAAAGCAGGAAAATCTCCTAGGAGCTAATTGAGAGAACAGCTAGAAAGGCAGCTTTAGTTACTGCTGCTCTCTTAGAAGAACACATTTCAATTCCCTCCTCTGCTTTGTGAGGACATTCCAGCCTGGGTGAATCCTGCAGCAAAGGGCCCAGCAGGCAGGAGTTATCCATCACTCAGCAGAGGCACCGGGGCTGTGCTTTCAAGATACTACTGAAGGCTCAAAGGTTTCACTTATTAAGCACCAACTGTAGCTGAGGATAAAGAGATGAGAGACCAAGATTTAAACCAAAAATAACTTAGCAAAAATTATATATAGGTATGGGGCAAAAAATAAGTTAATAAATATAACTTGGAAGTGTGAAGGAATATCTAGTTCAGCTTTCAGCTTTCCCTGTGCCTTTAGGGAACAGCAACCCGGAGCCAGCAGATCCAGCACCAAACACGAGTGGGGTCACCCCAAAGCCCCCCTATCCCTGGAGGTGACAGAGCTGGGGCAAAGGGCCAGATGGAGCATTTTGGGGAGCAGATCACAACCACAGCTGGAGAGCAGGCCCTGGGTCCTGCCAGGAGCTTAAGGCCAGCACCAGGAATAGGAGTGCACCCCCTGCACTGCGGCTGGGTGCCCTGTGCAGGAGGGCGACTCTTCTACCATCAGAAACCTTTTGTTTTGCTCATTATACACAATATAAACATACATGTCTTATTTAAGAACTACAGTAAAAGTTTAAAAAATAGTCCGACACAAAACTTATCAAGGAAAAAGCTATTTTACAAAACCTGCAGCTTCTATTTACATTGCAGGCTAATCACGCCAGAAATAATACAGTTTTAAAGAGTGATAGAACTACAGAAGGGATTAATGACACAATCCAGACCTCTAGTTAAAATGTTTTCAAAGACAATCCTTATCTCAAAGAATCCTTGCAGGCATTCAGGCGTTTCAATTACGCATTATAAGCCTTTAGCAACTCTCTGCCATGTTGATGGCAAATTTTCAAGGTGGAGACTTCGCCAACAGTGACTTTTTCTCTCCCTGAATCCAGGTCAAGGCATACACATTGTTCTGTAGTTTCAACTGGTAGAAAAACAAGTTTGTGATTGCTCCGTGCAATTATTACACAGGAGCAAGATAATGAAAGAATGTTCTCAGGGGCAGTGTGGGAAACTGCTGATGGAGTTGGTTCTACAAGGGAAGTGAACTTTCTTTCACATACAGAATACATATAAATTTACATCAGGACTTACCAGAAGGAGGGGGATTTAAAAGGATTACTCTGCAAGTTTTTCTTATTAGTCAGTGAACTTTTTTCCTCAGTTGCTTGACTCTTAATCACACTGAAAGCCTTACTCTGAGATATGTAACTGACCCGGTCCCACCAGCATTTCAGCTGCTCACCCAGGCATGTTTGATATACCACTTTTAAACAAATAATGCAGCTCATACTCAAGGGCATGTGACACCAACACACCACTTTTTCAGTACACAGTATTGCAATCAATCACATCTTGGCATATCTCAAAATACATCTGAGTATGAGATGACATTAACGATCTTAGAAAAGTTCACAAACCCAAAAGATTTCCAAGACTGAAGCAGAAGGGCAGGGAAAGGGTGTGCAATTATCAAATCTCTTAGCTGGGAAATGCTTGATTGGGTACATAAAATCTGCACAAGGATCAGGCCATGAGACCCAGTATCCTGTTCTCTGCAGAATCACTGCCAGGCACTGAGCCCCACCAAAACACAATAAAAACTGATCTACAACATTTAGTGGACTATTGGGTAGCAGAGAGGTGAGAAAAGCAAGCATGTAAGTGTGAAACCATTAAGAAAATAAAACAATGCACATATATACATTTCACAGTGGATATCTTACTGAAGGAAAAAAGCAAATGTATACATAGAGACTGAATTTTGAAGCAAAGCAAAGCAGCTGCTCTAACAGTTTACTATCATAAAGACTCAGACACCAGGGAGACAGGACAAAGGTGACGTTCCAGACTCTCCAGTGACCTTGCCTATCAACAGCAGCATTTTCTCGGATCACAGACTGGAGAGTCCATCTGGAACCATCCCACGCTGCTTCCTGACCCACCAGTGCTCACCAGCACACACAAACCACATTTTAAGGCTCGGTGACAATTCCTAATGGAAGTTAAATTATTCAACTCCTGAATGGTTTTGTCTAACTTTAGCAGCCTAACAGTCAGTTTTCCAGTCCAAAGCTCCAAGCGTGGCTCCCTGACCTGGGGAATGGCTGCTGCCAGCTCCAGCCCTGCAAACAGCTGTGCTGGCACAGGGACACAGGGAGCAGGGAACAAGTCCCTGAGACAAAGGGAAGACAGACAGACGCTTGTTCAGGAACAATGGCAGCCTAAGCATATGTCAAAGAGGATCTAAGTCAGTCCCACTGGCTCTGCCTAGTGAATAAGGAGTGGGAGAGGTGGGATTAGAATCTTTTCAAGGGCTCTTGGGTAACACATGAACTGCTTCTCTAGAGGTGCCTCACCCCAGCAGTGAACGCAGAGAACCAGCTCAAAGTGGAGCCTCCTTGTACGCAACCAATTTCCTGATTTGAGGACCCTGATTTTTAAATTTCAGTCGAGCCTCTTCTCCCTGTGTGTCCAGCCAGGGGCTGTGCTGGGTGTTACAGACCACACTGGGCCCTGTCCTGTCAGCAGGGTGACCTGGGTCCCCTGCAGGAGCAATGGGAGCTGGATCATCAGGAGGGAGCAAGGCTTTGTTTTGGTTGGATTTCTCACAACAAGAGTTTTAGCATACACGCTCATGCAATTAGCCTGGTATTATAATGGGTTTTACCCTCTGGCTGTACATGCATTGTCTGAGAGATGCAAAAGCTGATACAATTCTGTTTAAAGGAGATATTCATAGTCATTTCAGCTATAATTCTTAAAGGAAAAGCCACCCACAGATACATTATGAAAAGGAGGAAAATATTACATCAGAGCAGTGCCCAGTCCTCTTCACTTTATTGCCCTATGGAAGGCTGCTCTAAACTTACAGCATGAGGCACATCCCCACTAAGGAAGAATAAAAATGGAAATAAGAGATCAGAGTCACAGTGCTGAAGGAGAAGCAGAAGTCAGAGAAGCACACTGAATCCAAGGATGCACACCAAAACCAAGGGTGACTCCCCACTGGAGTGAGGAACAGCACTGACTAAAGGTGGATCCTGCACCCTTCCAATGGCCCGAAACACAACTTTAGGGATAAATTACATCATTTCTTATTATCTCCCCTGTGAGATACATTCAATACCTGTTTCCCCCGAGGAGCTAATCAGGGCCACCAGACACATGTAACACAAACACTGACACAGACAAAGTGTGACCACCTATTCACACCAGCAGCCTGGGGACTTCAAAAAAAATCCAAATCACTGCATCAAACCATTGCCTACAAAAAGCCCCAGTAGCTGCACTACAGAAAAGTTTGAACCACTGAGGCAGAGTTGGTACAGACAGCAGAATTTTTAGCACACAGGCATCGAAAAATAAGGTTTCATTGTTAGAAGACATTATCAAAAAGAACAGCTGTTATTTTTCAAGCTATTTAAGCACTGGATGTGCTGTTAATGATTTTCAGGTCACTATTGCTCTGCAGCAGCCTCCAGCTGGCAATACTTCAAAGATACTAAAATGAAATATTAACAGTGGGTAAAAAAAAAAAGTCTTTATTTTGAGAGAGATGATATGAAAGCAAACTGAAAAAGAGAGCTGAGGAGATGCTCCTGAGCAAAACTTAGATTTAACTTTGAAGCACAGACAGCCAAGTCCAGTCGGTGTAAGAGTAGTGAAGGAACTACTCAGAGTGTAGGGATAGAGGGAAGAGCTCAACAGATCTTTTCCCTCATTTCACCCATCCTTGAGGATCAGCTGCAGAAGTTTGGCTCGAGCTCCAGGACTCACTCCCACAACTGACCACTTGGTATTAACTACACAAGAAGTCACTGGCAGACTGGTATCGATTGATAAAATCTGGGTCAAGGTGTTCACATTCAAAACTTCTCACACTTTTAGACATCTGGAATCTACAAAAATATATTCCACCTGCTAAATATTTTCCTAATTATTTAAGCAAGTAAAGCAGGTTTTGCATGCAGGAATTTGCATTTGAAGAGTTTGTGTGTGTTGTAAAGATACTGAAAATATGTTACTTAAGAAGATTACAAAAAAAGGCAACTTAATTAACTTACTACCAATGTGCATTCTCAGCATTTCATTAAGTTTTCTCCACATACTCCACGGAGTACTGTAAAGTAATCAAAAAATACCCAAAGGCACTTCAAAAAACCTGTAAGTTATTCCAAATACCCAAGTCTTTCTAACACATGTCCTCGAGAATTGGGCTTTTTAGAGATACAGGATCCATCCAGGGAAAGAGCTGCCTGAATGCAAGCTGAGAGATCTCACGGAGAACTTTCAGATGAGCCTGAAGAAAACATCCAGATTTAATTTCCACTAAAAGGTATTTCATGGGAAAGGGTTAAGGTGCCTTGTTTTCCCTACCACACTTCAAAGGTATGCTTCATCCACTCCTGCTCAGCTGCCAAACGCAGACCTCTCCAGAGCTCCTTTTCCTACCATCCATGTCCTAAAAAAGCCTTTTAACGTCGGGTCTAATCACACCCTCCAGCATGTGCGCCATTATCACTTATTCTTTACAAATCAGAGCTAAAAGCAAAACTGATTACTGCAAGAAATCTGTCTCCTTGAACAAAAAGTGATTCAGAGTATCTTACTTAAAAGAAAGGAGAAAAAATTAAAGGGATACTGTTATGGTTAATATCTTTTAAAATGTTTAATTTGTCTTCCCTTCATGGAAGCTTAAAATTGAAACTGCTTTCCAAATCAAGTTTATTTCCCCATTTACACAAAATTTTCTGGCTATGCTTGAGACCTTTTTATTCACTTCCCAACTGCCTATATGAGCCACAGCTACAATAAGTTATTACACCAACACATGACATTTATTCGGATACAGTTTTTAATTCCATATAAACAATTATTATTTTTCAGTCAATGGCATAGCTCTGTAAGGTCTGAAATGTTCATAAATAAATAACATGCCCAATAAACATATAAAGCTCCATTTAATTTTGTACTTCTTTCTTCTTCATTTTTAAAGCGTACACCACAATTACAGGCACATTCCTGCCCCCATTCACTGACCTCTATTCCCATTCCCACCAGCAAACCAAGAAAAACCCAAATGAGAAACCTTCTCCACGTCCAACAAGCCTCCAGGCCTTGGCACAGTTCCTGGAGTATTTTTGCACCTCCAGAGCAAAGTAGGTTAATAAGGTCTCTGGTCACATCCTCTCGACAGACACCTCATTTCCTGCAGTAACCACCCCCAGCACCTGAGGTTTCACCATCAGCTGTCCCTTGCCCCTCACATCCTCCCCCAACACTCTCCCCAGTGTGGAGGGATGAGGACAGCACAGAAACACAAAAAATAGTGACTGAACTCCTGTTTGTCTCACCACCCCAGTGAAGCCCCACCACAATCCCTGTGAAGCAGCTCAGCCACTCATCACAGTCGATACCTCAACGCTCCACCTTCCAGGAGAAATCTGCCCTATTTCAGACACTCCTTCTTTCACCACAATCATGTTTGGCTGAAAATCAGCACTTCCAAGTAATTACACTCCAGTGTTCCTTGCTTCCACCAAGGAAAAAAGTTCTACCTGTTGTTTAAAGGATTAAGCCTCAGGACTTTAGATATATTTGTATATGTATATACATGTTTGAGGCCCATGGTACCTTTTAATTTCATGAATTACTGCTGTTTATATTCATCTGTCCAAATTCTGTAATGATGATAAATCTCTGAACATTCATCAAGATTTTTACCTGGAAGAGGCAAATCTTACTTACTGACCTTTCAAGTTTCAACTTATCCTGCCCATTCCTTATTCTGGTTATTACAATCATACAGCACACAGAACAGCAACTCAGAATGCTTTGTAATTGACACTATCTCTTCCATTTCCTTTGCCAGGAATTATTTTAGATAACAGTGTTTTATTTATCTGTCTTGCAAAGGAGCAGATACTAGAATCACAGAACTTGAAAATATTATTTAAAATACATATCAAGCCTATAAAATACTGTAATTCCCAACCCCAACACTTCACAATGGCCAGAGCGAACTCTAACCAGAGAGGTCTCAATTGCTCCACTATGAACAAACCAAAACAAGGAGCTGAGAACTAAAGGAACAGCACATAAGACACACATTCTTACAGCGCTGCCTCTTTCCAAGAAAACACAGCTTTTCTCAGAATGGCAACTCAAACTCAAGATCATCCTTCAGGTAATTTCACAAGGGTGGTAAAAGGCCCAACTACATGAACAGCCACATCCTTGCTGTGCACAAGGCAAGGGACAGCAGGTTTCCTCTGCATATTTTACTCCTGTAAATTATTGCAAACTGCTGCAATTATCTTTTCCATGGAAAGATTTCTATGTGATCAACCCTGCCCAGACATTCGTTCTTTCAATTACTGTAGGAACAGAAGGGACATGCCAAAACACAAGTGCAAAATAAATAAATTCGTAACCTCTACAGTCCAGAAGTCTACAAGATGCTTTAGGGCTATGGGGTACTTCTGGAACACAAAAGGAGTGCTTTTTATTTCAGCATATGTTAATGAAGATTTAAGAAAGACCCACATTGCAAAGAAAAAGAAGAAAAAAAAATAATTTTAAAAATTAGGCTTCTATTTCTTACCAGGGAGTTTAAAGACACATCAGTGTCTCCCTTTACCACGGCCCAGTGAACGATCCTCTGTCACATACCATCAAGTCTCCCGGTGCTGTAAAAATTCCACCTATTTCCTTGACAGTCTCAATTACACCGGAGCCATAACCACTCCTTTTCAAGGGACTCAAAAGGCAGTTTCAGAAACATGGAGACATTAGAGCGACACACCAAAGTGGAGAGGTGAACAGCACCTTTGAGTGACCAGCCTGCTGGGAGCGAGACGAGACACTAAAATCCTTTCATGTCTGCAGGAGCAGAACGTGTAACCAATGAACTGCTATGAGAGGTCATTTGGCTACTACTCAAATGTCTGAAATACTGTAAAATCTGCAAAATTTACATTTTCAGGTGAACGAACCAGCCCTGTTCATGTCACGGTGCCAGGGCCAGGTGACCTGTCCCAGGTGCTGGGGCAGACCTGGATTGCTCAAGGTGACAGCACAGGGTCAGGGATCCTCAGCCTTTTCCCCTCCTTTAAAACTCACCCACAACATGCCATCTCAGAGAACTGTTTAAAATACTACAAGATCTTCAAGGAAGATGTGTTTCTCCCTCTCCCCTCCTCAAAAAAACCCAACAAAACCCAACGTGAATTGTTATAAACCAAGCTCACTGACATCCTACCACGCAGTTGATTTGGTTCCACAATTCCATCCATGGAAATTCTGAGGTCTGACCTGCAGGGCTTCTGTCTGATCTCCTCATTTCACAGCTGTATTTAGTGATCTCCATGAAGTGACCTGAAAATCCTAATAGATGTTTCTCTATTCGAGTCTGCCAAAAACCCTGTGATAACAGATGGAATCACTACCATGGGTACAATTCCAGGCAAATGAAATTAATGGCTCTAAAACACTTGAAACCCAAAGTTTAAACAACAGTTCAGGATGAAATAAAAATTATTACAGAAGGATTCCCTTTACTGGGTCATATGATAGGTGACAAAATCTCCTTGGGAACAACTTGTGGGAGTGATGATATATACATTTAATATTCAAATTACCAAACACCTGTCAGTTCTCAATGTTTTAGATGAGGTTTCAGATGAATAAACAGTATTTTAAAAATGATAAGGTGACATGCACAAGACAGAGATCAGAGAAAAAGCCACAAGTAGGTCAAAGCTGGTCCCGATTCTGTCAACATTCACCTACTTTTCTTCAACTGCTTCAGAAAACAATAAGCAAACCAAACCTAAAGAACATAAATGCTGTGCTTCTTCAGCAGGGGCAGAAGGGAAGCTCTGCTTACAGGCCTGGGTGAGGATGTCAATGCCCTGCCAGCAAAAGCCCAGTGGAAGTCCTTAATCCCGACTCAAGTGCAATCAATGAGCAAATACGCTCAGAAAAGCACTCTGATACCTTGAGGTATCTACAATAATTGAAAAAACAAATAAAAGCTACCTTCCACTTCATATTTAAAAACTGCTTTTAGTTAAGCTGTTAAGTTGAACTCTCATTCTCTTCAATCAAATCAGATGACCTATGGTAAAACAGTTTTTTTAATTTATTTTTGCCTCTCAGTGCTGCTGTAGGACATTCTCTGTTAGAACAGCAGTGCACAAAGACTGGCAGCACGAGGGATCTGGGCTGGTCTTGCTTTAGTCACTGACACAGAAAGATTCCCCAGCACACACACAGACTCTCCCTCTCCACAAACAGTCTGGATTTACAGTAACTTCTTGCTCTGTCAAATCATAAATGGAAACTTCTAATGACTTTAATATTTAAACCTGAAAAGCACTCTAGCAGGTCTTCACATTTTTTTATTCATGATGTGAATATTCACTGGTTGAAGCAGCACTGACAGAGCAGTAACAGATGCAGGACACTGTCCCTTTAAATTAACAGCAATTATTATGTGGGAGCTTCTGCCCCCGACAATTTGAATTTAGACACACAAATTAAGTAGATGTTAGTTATTACTCACTCTCCTTATTTCACTTTAAGGGCTGGGGAGTTTTTTTAAACAACCCTTGGTTGGTTCTGTGTTTGGTGGTTGTTTATTTTTTTCATTTCCATATGCTGAACCAGAGGAAAACATAACCCACTAAACCCCACTGTCCTTTACCTGCACATCATGTTAACAGCAGCAGCTTTGAGAACGCTGAGTTGGAGGACATGTGCCCTTAACAAAACTATTGGCAGATCCTCATTTTCAGGTCTGTTCCTGTTTATTCTGATGCGTCCTTGCCACTGAAACAGGACTTGTGACTTGAAAAAAGAGAATTGAACAGGAAACTCCCCGCTTTCGTTTTAAAAAAAAAAACCAAACCAGCATCTCAATTCTTCCTGTATTGTTTTGACTGTCTTTAATTTTTTTTAAAATGTACACAAAGAGAGTCCAGAGCAGGTTTGCAGCCGCCCCTTTCCAAACCCTTCCCCACAGCAGTGACTGAGGCTGGGACACTCCATGCACCACAACCTGCATGTGTGACCTTGGGCAGTCCTGCATTATGCACATCCATTTGAGGAATATTATGGCTTTCCATGACCTATTTCATCCATGTCCTTTTTGTCAGTCAGAACAATAACAAAAAGAAAAAATTTTGCTTCATCAACATACCCACAAGCTACAAATCAACATCAAGGAGGTCTGGTCTAGAGGACTTCAAACACACCAGGGAGAACAGAGGAGAGTCAGAAAGCACTGGGAGATTCAGGAAATTCTCTACTTCATTTAACCAAAAAACACTAGCCCAGGAATTAATAAAATTAAGAAAGATGGATTGCCAGCAGTCTGGGAGTAATGATACATCCCATTCCTTGTCCCAAAAACCTTCCCTGTAAGAAATCCCCCCTACAAAGAAATGCTCTGAAGTAAACAAGCCAAGCAGAACTTACAGAAACACCAAAGAGAAGCTATATTGCTAGATGGGAACAGCCTTTAGAACAATGCTTTTGTTCTGTCACTGTCCAACCTCTGGGGGGAAAAAGCTCTTATTTAGGGTTTTCGAACAGTCTCGCATGGGCTGCCAAGGGCCTTTAAAAACCAAGGCAGGAGGAAGCCAAGCAGGTACTCAGTTAAAAGGCAGAGACATACTCCTGTGCTCAGAAGTCAGTGACCTGTGAGCTCTACTCCAGACAGAAGTGCCCTACATCAATCAAAGGGTTCAAAATTGACTTTTTCTGTATTTCCTGTAATATAGAGTAACCCATTAATCAGGAACCAAAACAGCTAAAGGTGAATAAAATGGTTTCTAAGCCCCCTGCCCTAGAGCAGCAGACTCTCCTCCCTCACCTACACGAGTGCCAGCACAGACAAGTTCTGCTATTCACAGACAAATAATCTTCAATAGTTACATAAATTTATATTAAATAAAATTCATTATTTGCAGTAAGAAACTCAGTGCATGCTGCCAAAGGAAAGGGGAGAGCCAGCTGCTCTTCAGAGAAAACACAGTAACAGATCAAAGTCTGGATAACTACTTGGCCACCAGTTCAATACCATCCTCAGCTTTACTGGTCCCAGTAAGCAAAGGCTCTGTCCTGACACCACTCCTAGATTTCAAAATGAAGAAAACTCTTAAGAGAACCGTCTGGTGGTGCTTGGATAACGGAGACAAATCACCATGAACCAGATTTAGGATTAAAATTTGGAAAAGCACCATTCCAAAATGATAAGGAAACTAAAACAACAGTTTCTCTGGTGAGCAATTTTTTTTTTGCACCTACTAAAATGTATTTGCATATGAAAGAGAATGGGGGAAAGAAAATCCCACTCTAGAATCCAAGGATTCCTACAATTCCCAGTATATTTTACTTTCCCACAAAATTTCTGGTAAGAGTTCTTGAACAGTAAGTTCTGATTTTTTACTTTTTTTTTTTCAAATAAATACCATCATACCAATGCTCTAAGAAAATTAAAGAAATAAGAGAAGATGTATTCTACAAAATGATTCTGCTATAACCATTCCAGTGTTATACCCAACAGCATAAAGAGCATAAAAATTCCACTCACACACAAACGCTTCCAAGCCTTTATAAAAAAAACACCACATCAGGAAATTAAAGAACGAACTAGCAGGACACACTGATTCTGCCACAGCCCTCAAGATTAAAGCTCAAATTCTTACTAAGCACTTTTAAAGACATGACCATATTCCAGAGTCAGCTGTAGCCATGGAAGTTGTTTCATATCAAGGCTAATATAAGTCTGTCTTCATTTATCCATCACTCTCACATAACAAAAGAAGATGCAGTTTTAAATACTAAATGAAGTCCAGATTATTATGGTGTGTTTGGTGTATTGTTCTGGTGGGTTTGGTGTTTGAGTCAAATGCCATTATCAATAAATAAATGCATTAACCCCACAAGGCTCTGTCCTTTCCATACATGTTTGTACTGCCTGTCACAGGCCACTTCCATTTAAGCATCTCCTACCTCACTCAGAGGTGCAACAGTTACTGACTCCTCATAAAGCAAAACTTACAGCATCCACTATGGGATTTTCTAGCACTTAAATTAAACTTATTTGTGGATTTTTAATACGCCTTTTAAAAACCACTACCAATTATATTAATGAACAAAACTCTGCTTAAGCAAGCTCTATGCACTTTTGAGTCAGCTTTTCTCCTAAGAACAGTTGCACGTTACTTACTCCAGACCAGAAGACAGAACTTTCCAGAGGATTAAAGATACATGAGACCCATATACAACCATTACAAGTCATCAAAAAACACTTCAAACATATCCCAGAGGCTTCCTCTACTTTACCTGCCCAAAGCTGTTTTCTCTCTCAATCCCATCGCTCCCCAAGAAATGAAGCAGCCCAGGCACATCCAGCAGCCTCCCCCCACATCCTTTATCTCCTGCTCTGGGGGATCCCACAGCTTGGGCTGCACCCTCACACCTCCATCCCTTCCCAAACACCAACCCTCCTCGGATTAGGGAAATCGACAACTTAAATACCCTTTTTAAAAGAGATGAAGTGATGGGGGGGGAGGAGGAAAAGAACATCTGAAATATGTCTTCTGAAAAATCAATATTAGACTGAGATCCAGTCACAAGCTGTTACATTTGCAGAATTCAGAGGGAAAAGGAGAAAACACCAAATGCTACCAGGATCTAACTGGATTATCGGCATCCAGTCCTGTGTGGATACAAACAACATCAAGGTCTGCAGGTGCTGAAAAGCAACTTGCATTTCAAGTGACCTGTGAAATGCTGACCTTGGCATAATTTACAGTGAACTAATTTATCCCAAATGGTCCTCGCCCAACTTTGAGGGGGAAAAAAAAAAACGTTATCCACATTCCTTTCTTCTTGCATCATCTTACGAGACAATAATGAACAATCTCGTATATTACTTGGATAGAATTTCACCTAATCCCAACATCTAATTTCAATGCAAGGAGTTATTATATCCATTTAATTTAATTCACTCCATTTGGGGAACAGCCATTTAAATGTTAACCAAATTTTTCTTTTCAGGAAATTTGAAAAAAAAAAAAAACAAAAAAAACCCAACACACCCACCCAATTTAAACATATAAGCTTTGCAAAATTTCCCATATGAAAAAAAAACCTGAATAAGGTCATTGTTCTACTACGCTTCTTCACAAATAGAGTCAGAATTCAATTTAGATAAAGCAATCCTGTAAAAAATACTGACATAGCGATCCAAGATAATCACCTGCAGCTCCTTCCATTGTGCTGGTGAGTGTGAAACCCAATCCCCACTGCTCTGCAACGTGCCCATGGCCACTGCTGCCTCCTTTGCCTTAGGCATCCTCATGGTTTCCTCCAAGAAATAACTGGATAAAAACGACTCAGTCTCTTCCTTATGAAATCACTGTCTATCTGCATCAGACACCCAAGACAATAGAAAAACTCACTGAAGTAGAACACAAAAAGTGGAAAAGTGTTGTGGTTTAACCCCAGCCAGCAGCTCAGCCCCACAGGGCTGCAAGGTGGCAACAAAGGAGGCAAATGCCACCACTCCACATGTCCCCTTCCTGCTTCTTTGCCCAGCTTTACACCCTCAGCATGATGCCACATGGCCTGGAATATCCCTTGGGCCTGAGGGATCCCCTCATGTCCCCTCCCCACGCCCTGTGTATACCCAGTCTCCTCACGCTGGGGTGGGATGAGAGGCAGAACAGTGTCAGCACTGCTCAGTAATAATGAAAACAGCCCTGGGTTATGAACTGTGTTTTCAGCACAAACCCAAAACACAGCCCCGTATCAGCTACTAGGAAGAAAATTAACTCCATCCTAACAAAACCAGCACAAACCCCCAAAAAGCCAGTGTCCAGAGCAGTGTTCCTGTGTGGTGCCCAACAGCAGGGGAGGGACTCAACCCTGCTGGGTAGCAAAGGTGACATCCCCCAAGCCCATCACCTGCAGAAAGTCAAGCACTGAGAACAACATTTCTACCACAGCTCCTAATGAAAGTGTTTGCATACTGGACTAGAACAACTAACCAGGGGGAATCCTTTCCAACTGGAAATGTCTGCTCCCATTTTCTGTTACACTCTGTATAGGCAAAGCAGACGCATCATCTGAATGGAAAAGCTTCATACTTACAATAGGAACACTGGCAGCCAAACCCCCCCAACTAACCTGAAATGATTTTTTAAAAACTATTTCTGTTCATTTTATTTATTATTTTTCAAGGTTTTTGTTGCCCATTACTAAAAGCAAATTCAGCAACAAAAATCAACATATCAAATAGTAGATGTCTCCCCCTCCTATGAAAAACCCTGAGTTATATTCCTGGTTCACACTGTTGCTACACCTTAGCCAGCTGTAACATCAGTACTTTAAAAGGCTCTTTGACTGGTCTTTAGTTTGAATGTTTGCAGGGATCTTGGCACGGACTACTCCTCCCAGAGCCTCTTTATCTAATTCTGGTGGATATTCTGTCCCATGCCTCGGAGGTACCACATCCTGCTCACAGTTCCCCATTTCTGCTCAGTCTCACAACCAGGGTGCCAGGATAAACTTGAGTTCTTTTGTAATTTTTCTGATCAATAACAAAAAAAGTCACTTTGGGCTATTACAAAACATCACATTAAATAGTTTAAGGCAAACAATTGTCCACCTAACTGTTAATTGACAGGGAACATTTCCTGACAGTCAAGTACTGTCTTCTGCTAACAGGTGAGGTTCAAGACACTGGATAAAGACCACGATACAAACAGCTTCAACTAAGGAAAAAAACCCTCTCCCATCAAAAGTCTTAATACATTTCATAAAACACATTTCCATAATTCAGCTTTTGTTAAACTTTTCTTGCTGACCAGCCTGGGCTTTTGCATCTTTATTTGCATTAACTATGCAAAACACCATCGTGGTTCGCAGCAATATCAGACAGCAGAAGGGGAACTTCTCCTGCCACTATTCAGACTTTTCTGAACCCATAACAAATTTTTTTCCCCCCTTGTGTACATTCCAGCAATTTTGTCCCAAACACATTATCCTCATTGCATCCTTGCTCAGCAGGACATGTTCCTTTAAAGGAACAGGAGATTATGGGTTTATCCTGGAAACGTCTTTCCTGCTGCTGTGCTTAGTATCAGTGCCGGAATAAAACCCTCTTAAAATAGTTCCAGGGTCCAGGCAACAATCCACTGTATGCAACAGTCTTTTGGGTTTGATTAAGCAATGACTTTAGTGTTTTTCAGGCCTTTGAAGGCCAGGAATGAACAGTACATTTAGCCTAAATTATCTCTAAATTTTAACGTTATGGCAGTCCTGTCACAACAACAACAACAATCAAACTGTTGGAACGTTGTGCTGCTGTATGACCTCCTGAATAAAAAGGATTAGAAGCAAGTACATTAAAAACCCCACTGCAATTTTAAACTGGGTAAATCGGGAATTTAAAAAAAAAACAATAATTCACATACTTTTTTCTATTGTCACTTGCAACAGCTTTACCTCAGAGATGCTTTTTAACACAGGTTTGACATTAAGACAGGTTGCTTGGTTCCACAGTCTTTGATGAACAACAGTAACTTTTCAAAGGTAAGACAGACACAAGACAAATACAACCCTCCCACACCTTAAAGGGTCATAGTTTCCTGTCTCACAGGAGTGAACATATCCCAGACAACAGGACATTTCCATAACATCTCAGCAGCAGTGCTGCCAGCTTGAATCAGCAAGAACAGCCATTATTCCCTGTCTCCCTCCCCAGAAGTTGGGCTCCTCTTCACTGGCCAAAGAATCCTGCGTGGGAATAGCACGAGCACCTCTTGCAGAGGGATCGAGGATTTACCCCTCACTCCAAATCCATCAGCCTTGGCAGGTTCAATGAATATATTTTTCTATTATCATTATTATTATTATTTTTTTAGGAATCCCACCAGATGGCAGCAGCATGTCTCCCCAGCAAAACTGGGAGCACTCCTCCAAAGGACAGCTCCTTATCCTTGGAACAGACACTAGACTTCCAAAACTCAGCCCTGCAGTCTGAAACATGGGGTGAAGGCAGAGCTTGTCGCTGACACTAAAATCCATATTTTTTTCAGCACTTTAGGAACATGTGTGCAGGGAATACTCCAAGAGCAAATTGCTCTGGTTTTGGCAAATGAGGAGCGAGACTCGGTTTGTGGCAATTTGCCAAACCAGAGTGTGGTGAAGCAAACCTGCAGAACCAGGGGGAAGGTGGTCCCTGCTTCAGTAACCCCCTCCCAGCCCAGCTCAGGACCCTGAGCTCAGCACTGCACACCTTTCCACCATGTTACAGCGCAATGAGAATGGAGAAATACAGCTGAATACAGCGGGTCAAGGCCAATTGTTCATGAGATTCTTTTCTACTTTGCCAGCTGGGGTTAGATTCACTTGGAAATCTACAGATGCCGTGCCAGGGACAGCTGATATCCAAGGAAATGGTGCCCAGATGAGCAAGGACATGGCCTGTGTGCACAGACACAGCGGCAGCAACACCCGCCCGCAGGAGTTAATAATGAAAGTGCTGAAGCACCAGGCTTTGGCTCTTCACGAGTGAAAAACTCCAGCAGCACATTAGCTCCCCCAAAACATCATCGAGTACCAGACAAATGAACTAATGACAAATGCTAATTCAACTGCCAAGAGAAAATCTCTCTCGGTGAGGTAACGGGAAGCAAAACACCACGCACTGATCGCTTGTCTGCGGCTTGAACTGAGCTGCAGGGTCACTTGTACCTTCCAGACAGTGCACTGACACACCAGGGTAGAAGTCAAAAGACTTCTGCAAATACCCCAGCTGTCTGTGGAATAACACCCATTTCTGCCAGAAGCACAGATAAGAACTCTTCAGTTACTATTAGTGCAAATACACGCTCAGAGGCACCAACAGACTCCTCATCCCAGAGTAGCTCAGGCCTTGTGAATTCTGTGTCACACTTGGACCAAAGTGTACATTTCTCATGTCCAAATCACCTCAAACTATAAATACCCAAGTCAATGTTTATGTTCAGTTGCATTATCTCACAAAGCTAAAATTCAATTACACAGGCATTCTTCTGCATTTTGAATTAAACTAAAATTCAGTCTAATTACTGCTTACAGAGTCCTAAATTCAGCCTGCACTCACTGGCAGAAGTTAATAAGAAATGCCAAAAGCCAAGCAGTGACCACTGAATTCAAACACACGTGAGCAAAGAGGAACTCATTGCCACCAATGACATCCTCAGCCAGTGCAGCCCCAGCTTTGCTAGAGGAATTCAAGCTCCCAGCTTCTGCTTTTACTTAACACCCTCCCCCTTTGGTGTTTTTTTCTTTCCCCAAGCTGTTGTTACCTTCAATTAAAGCTGCAGTTGCAGCTCTGCACGCACAGTCCCCCAGGGGCAGTTCCTGTTGGGTGGCCACAGGTGCCTGGTCAGGGGCTTGGGATGGCACTGTCCTGCCTGGTGTCAGTCTGACCCTTCTCTCTACGCTTCCTTTTTCCCCTCGGCACTCTTAATGATATTATATTTAAATATGCAAGCGTGACCTTTCATTCTACTGAATATTATGGAAGCAGATCTCTCACTGCACCTTATTTTTCAGCACAGAGAACTGAGGAAATAGAGCCCTGGGAAACACACAGGTAAGCAAAACATCAGTACCAAACAGTAGCAAGGTCTGATCTTATATAACAACCTAAATTTAAGCAGAGCCCGTAACAAATAAGTTAAAAAACTCCAGACTTTATAAAAAAATACGCAAACAGATGGAAATATCTTCGGATACTTTTTTACAGCAGGTTCCTTCTCAGTTTTCATTCTTTTATACCCACTTTTTAATGCTGTACCACAGCCAGAGCACGGCAGTGCCGACTGCACAACAGCTCCCCTCCAAACGGGGAGCACTCGGCGTCCAGATCAACTCCCCAGCTCTGAGGGACAGGACACGAGACCCACCACAACACTGACCTGTGCCCCGCTCCCGCAGCTCCTCCAGCCTCCTGGGAAAGCACCATTTTAGTGCCAACACCAGGCTGGTCATGTGTGGCCAACTGGAAGCGCCGGGCCGAAGGGACAAGGGGTTTGTTCTCCCGAGGCCTGTCCTGCTGAGCCCTCTGTGCGCCGGCACAGCCTGACCCGGCCACGGAAAAACTCCTGTGGGTGAAGCTGCAGCACAGGCAGAGCCTAAAGCCAAACTCCTGGGGCACCACAGGGGCTCAGCACCGAGGGCACGGCACACAGCTGCAAACTTTGCAGTTGTGCTGCAGGAAGTGCACGGCGCCTGCTCTCCAGAACACCCCCGGCAGCCTCCGTGCTGCCAAGGACAGCTCAGAGCACGGCAAACTGACTAACAGTTATTAAAAAAATAAATATATATATATATATACATATATGGAAGACTCCTGCCAGCTCTGTGTCAGGGCTCCTGAAGGGCAGTAATTACATACACGGCACTAAGGTGGTCACAGAATGCATGAGGAGAGATTCCACTCCGCTGACAGCCTGCTCTGAAATGCAGCCAGGGGATAAAAGGGCCGGAGGCAGCGCTACGGCGAGGCAGGAAATCCCATTTCCATTTTTGAGAGAGGAGCAAAGTTCAGCTGTGCTGTTTCAGGTAGCACCCAGCACTACCGCGGGTCAAACCGCCACCGAGACAAAGATCTTGACAGGTGACTGAACACGGAAGACATTTTCATACACTTTTCATTTCTGACTCTTAAGTCAGGTCAAAATGAATATTCTGATGCTCATTTGTTAACCTGAAATTTTAGGGAGCACACGGCTTAGCTGCACAGATGCCACACTCTAATTAAAGGTAGAGAAAAGGCATAAACAAGCTGCATTGTCTCAGAGGAGAACAGTGGGGTGGGCTGTTGGTCAGAGGTGGCTTCTCACCACTCCACCTCGTCCTGCCATCACAAACGACCAGAGCAACTTTCTAAGAACAGAGGAGAACCATCAAAAAAGCTCGTAGTAAGCAGCTTTCCAGTATCCGGATTCAAATGACAAGACCAGTGATGAATTATGATCAGGTAAAGAATGACAAGGAGAAACTGGTTCGTTCTTGCCTCTACTCACCAGACAACACCAAAGGCTCCGTATCCGATGGGTCTGTCCGGCTCGACATCCAGTTGCTGCTGTGGGTGTTGTGAGTGCTGATGATGGTGCGCTTTGACCGCAGCAGCTGCTGCAGCCTGTACCTGAGCTGGGGCTGCTGCAGCGGGTCCTGGGGCCTGGCCCGGGGCCGGGGATGGGAAGTAGGGTTGCTGCTGCCCCGGGTTCAGCATCGCGGCGGCGGCGGCGGCCGCGGCGGCGGCGGCGGCC
>VXBX01001698.1:1998911-2113598 GCA_013400415.1 Scytalopus superciliaris | reverse complement strand
GGAGCCAATGGCGGCGCGGCGCGGGGCGGGGTGAGGTGAGGCCGCGGCGGGCGCGGGGCCGGTGTGGGCGCTGAGGGGGCGGCGGGGTCGGTGCCGGGGCCCTGTGCCCCAAAACACAGCCATGAGCAAACACGCGGCAGGTTTAACACTCCCCATTTCCTCGCGTGAATATCCATAGAATCAGCCGGGTTGGAAGACACCTCTGAGATCATCAAGCCCAACCCTTGATGCGCTGCCCCCACCGCGGCACCAAGTGCCACATCCAGCCTCGTCTTAAGAACCCCCCAGGTTGATACTTTCGCTCTCAGAAAATACACCCATACCGGTTGTCAGAGCCTTGCCCGTGGGGGTAAAGTTAAATTACCTGTGCCGGTGATAAAAGAGGTTCCTGCGGGTGACTAAACGGGGTGAACAGTTCAGGGAAGGGCAGAGCCTGACAGGATATCTGCACGTGGCCCTGCCCGGAGGGAGGGAGAGAGCCCTGCAGAGCCCTGACGGGACTGCAAATGTGACAGCCCGTCGCAATTCCTGAAAATTCAGTGCAAATTCTGTAAGAATGGGCTTGGGATACTTTATGAGAATGCGGTTTGGGGTCCTTTTCCCCCCCTGCTCTTTAAGAATGTAAATAAGAAAACTCCTGCGGGACTGAAGATGGGTTTGTTTGCTAAAGCTGCTTCTGTTGCGTTTTGGAATGTTACTTATATTCCAGCCTGGAATTAGCATCGCAGCATGTCTCTAAAAACAGAGATTTCACTTCAGGGAAAAAAAAAAAAAAAAAAAAAAAAAAAAAAAAAAAAAAAGAAAGAAAAATGGCAGGCAAGAGTAGACCTGGTTTTACAGGCATTTTCTAATAGCACCTGTTGGAAGAAACAGAATATTTATTGGGAGGCTGTATTTGTAGCCGTCTGGTTGAGGTTTTCATTGGGGTTGAGAAGAGGCTGGTGATGTGGGTATGAATTTGGCACATCCCAAGGGTGCTCCTGGTCCCTGCTGCCCTCTGGCTCTGGGGAGGTGTGGGGGACAGAGGTACCAAAGGGCATAAAACTCTCCTACACGTTTTCATTACAGCCTTTTTTCTCTCTCTGCTATTGCAATATCTTTCCAGGTAGTAAAGCGGAGCAGTGGCCTAATAATCCTTGTGTGGGAACTTGGGTTCTTGGTGTATTTGCAGATCGTTGTCTCCGTGCCATTATTCAAGTCCAAACCCAGTGTAATCTTAAATATTTATTCAGTTAGGTACATTACTGGGTAAATACGTGTCCTGGCAGTGCCCTAAAAGTGTGGTTAGGCACTGTCATGTCAATGGGTTTCCAGCAGTAGTGCAGGGGTTTGCAGTCCTGGCACTGGCACCTGTTTCTGACAGCCCCTGACTGGATAACTCCAAACCGTGCCTTCCAGCTTCCATCTGGAAAGTGTTGGTGAAATCTGGGACCCAGTTTATTAATTTGAGTCGGGCTAAATGCTACAGCCATATTACCCATCTTTTATTTGCCCTTTGAAGCTGACCCAGCCCCTCAGTGAGGTGAGAGCCTGGTGAGAGGCAGCGGGAGGGATGTGCTATCTCAGTGTCCATATGGAGTTCTTCAGGTGCCAGCACTGAACGACCCACCCTAACGAGTGTATCTTCCTTCCACACTGGGTTCATAAACACTTTTAATTGGTGTCCCTGGCCTCTGTCAAGCTGTGAAGCTTAAGACTGTCGGTTCAGCTGCTTCTTAGGCTCTTCATGCTATGAAATTTAAGGAGGACAAGATCCAGTTGATTCGTGCAGAGATATGTGTAAGGAGGAAAATCTTTTAAAAGGATATTAAGGAAACACAAACTTGCTGGCAAAGTGCTCACCTAATAGACCTTTGTTTCCTAAGTACAGGTCTGTTACTTGAAAGTGTTCCCTATGAGTTACGTGAATCACTCCCATGTAGAGCAGAATGAATTATTGGTGTACTGGTGTGTCAGTGCTTCCTCATCATCTGCCCCCTGAAGAAGCATAAGGCTGCTGAGGGGGCTCATCACTGAGCTGGCTTGTGGAACTTGGAGCAAGAGTCTTCTGTGAGTAGTTCAGTGAGCCTGAGCTGCTTTGATGAGAGAGTTGGCAAAATCCAACCATGGTAATTGGAATTGGGCAGGCAGAGACAATGCACAAGGTCCTGCCAAAGCCCAGTTTGAGGGCAGCTCGTTTGTCATCCCCAGTGAGGCCTGGAGATAGAGGCTTGGTGACTGCTGCTGCTGAAACATGACAGATCAATTCTAATCTCTTGCTGGTGAAGACAGTTATTCATGGGGACATGCATCTGTCTCGTAGCATTGTACTCACAGTAAGAGTGCTGTAACCAATACAAGGCTGCTGTCTGAGAGTGAATGCTGGTATAGCTGGGGTTGTCTGTGCTAAACTCAGGTGAAAACTACATAGAAAAGTTAATACTGTGTATCAGAAACACAGGGCACAGACTTGTTAATTTCTGAAAATCCACAGCATCAAGTTTAGCCTTTTCTGACTTGAGAGATTTGTTTTCCCCTTGGATTTGACACTTGCTTTGCAGGAATATAATCTTTTTGACAGCTCTCTGCGTACAGGCAAGGGATGGAGGACAATTTGTAATCAGGCAGTCCTGTTTCTGGTCCTTAGCATTGTTTTAACCTTAAAATTCTCCACAAAAGATTGTATCATCCTGCAAGGTGTAAAATGTAATGGTCCAGTTCCAAACATACTTTGTGGGCTTTTTTTTCTGGTTCCACATAAACTAGCTGTGAAAACAGGACTTGGAATATTAGAGTAAGTCTTGTGGTTGTGAGTTGTGTATGAATGTCCTTCAACATTTAGCATGTAGGCTTTTTGTGATCCTTTAATGCAGAAGAAGTTACATTAAGTGGAAAAAAGCATAATAAAATGCATGGATTTGTCTCTGATCCACAAAAGGGGTGCTCTGAGCTGCACTATTGATAATTTATCATGTGGGTGTTTGACAAGCCCACACATACCCTGATATACCACTCTGCAGATACAGTCCTCAGTGTTCTGTAACACCCTGGAAATATTTAATTCATAAATTCTAATGCTGAAGCCCTTAAGGTGTCATAAGCATGGTGCTGATGCCTGTGAATCTGAGGGGGCTTGGTTAGTCAGATAAATACCACGCTCTAAATAAACTGTGATCCTAACGTGCAACAGAATAAACATACACACAAAATATCACGGGATTAAAATTCCTGTTGGACTATGTTACTCCTGCTCTTTGCAAAGAATAATTTTCCAGAGTTCTTGTCTTTAAAACCTTTTCTCTATGAAGCTGGAAAAGAATAAATTATTCCATTAATAAAATGCAGCGAGAAGCAGGGGAGAGAATATTTTGGTTTAACTTTGGTTATTTATAAAGATTTCTGTGTTACTGTTTGCAAGGATGGCAATATGTCTTCATCTAGGAGGAGGGCAAGGATTTGATCATCTTGTGGAATGAGGGACAAATCTCTCCCCTGCTCAGGGCAACTTTTTAATAAGATAGAGGGGGGAAAAGTCCAGTAGTCCAACCAAGCAGGTGGCATACTCAAAGGTTGATAGTCAGGCCAAAAGGCACATTGGCCAAGAAAGTCTTTAAAGCAGCAGTGTGGGAATGTGGCACTGCCTTGGACAGCGATTAAAGGCTGGAATGGTGCTTCCTGCAGCAGGGCAGCACTGACGTGCCTGGGATGGGGTAGTGGACAACTGGTGTAAGTGACAGATGGTGTCATCTAAGATTGTGCATCTCTCTGATGTTGAACATCAGACTCTACAGGCATTTATGTTCCTTCCCTGCCCTGTCAGCCCTCTGTGGCTCTCGCAGAGCAGTGTTTGTGGTGGGATGTGGTGGCTGACAGCCCTGCCCCGGGTCTGTCCAGTGTGCTGCACATACAGATATGACGCTCAGGATTAGCACTGCGGCTTGAAATTGGCCCCAAGACTGTCATCTTCCAAACACTGAACTCATGCTCTGCAGAGCTTTCCTAGCCAGAAGCATTTTCTTTTGAGAGTTCTGAACGGGTTACTTAGGCATGAGCTTGCCTTTAAGTGGGAGTGCTCAGGTGCTTACAGTTGGTTTGTAATAATTCATCATTTAAAGATTTCAGCCGGATTGTTTAGTCCTTTCTGTCTCGTTTTCCTCCTTGCTGCTAAACACCAGTTGCAGGAGGCAGAGGGGAGGTCTTTATCTCCCGCTGCTTTCTGGAGAAAGTGACAGTTCTGCAGTTCTCTCTGTTCTATATTTCTTTGCACCAGAAATGACCCTGCTGCTCTTTGTCACCAGTGTTTCCTTTTATCCCTTTCCTGGCAGCTGCTCTTGCTCCATTCTGATGTCGGAACAGCAGATGAATTCCCTCTGAAGCAAATGTCACGCCAGTAAAGATGTTGAAGCAGCAAGAAAATCATCTCTGTCTCTGAAGACTGAATTGGAGACCTTTGTGAATGAGATATTCTTAAAATAGCTCTGCAGTGTGTTATCTTCCCTAGAAGGTGGAGAATTGGAAACACCACCATGAGCCACTTGTCCTTGTGCAGGCAGCATCCCTAAATGATGGGTTTAGGAGTGGAGGGAGAAGCGGGCTACCTCCTTTTCCTCCTCTCTGAAAAGCCCTGCATGATTTTAATCTGTGTGTGACAGTAGATTTATATATTTTTCAAGAGTTGCATCGCTGTTTGCTGCTTGTTTAAACATGCCATGTGTTGAGTGACCTTGTCTCCAAGACCTACTGTTTCTGGATAAACCAGTAACAGTAATGCCAAGCCACAAGTTGAGTAGAGATGCTCTAAATTACCCTGGCTGAGGATCTGGGCACCCATGGCCTGTGTGGAGAGGGGAGATTCCCAGCTGGTGGGATGTGACACACCAGGATACAAACCCCTCAGGCACACGGTTTGCTGTGTGATGGGAGAGCCCATGTGGTCCAACCCTGTGCAGTCTGTCCCAGGCTGGGTGCATTCTCTGGGTGCTGTTGCTGCCAGGTGCTGGAGTCACTTGTTTTCTGCAGCATATCTCCAATATTTGTGGATGGCTTAATTTGCACAATGTGCACAAGCACAATTACTGATTGATCGTGTTCTGAAATGTGGGTGTCAGGTCAGGCACAGAGATAGAGGTCAGCAGGGTTCTCCATCAGGACAAATCTCCAACAGCAATCATGGAATTGATACCTCAGTCTTGGGCTAGGTGAGCACATTGGCTTAACTCAGCATGGAGTTCACATGTCATGCAGTTCGGTTCCTGTCTTGATGCAAACCTACTTGTCAAAGAAGAGAACAGGGTTGGAAATCTTGTTGATAAGTGCTAGATGCAAAAGTGAAAACACTAAATATAGAACAGGGACTTTTATAGCAAACAGTTTCATAATTATATTTGTATCACAAGTTTAACTAGGAGAATTGTTAAAATTCTAGCATCTTGAGTTTTTCATCTTTTGTGTAAAGATGGAAATAATCAGCTGTACTGATAGAAACACAGAGTTTTCAGAGTTCTCTCAGTTGTTTTAAGGCTATTAATGTTTTTCTTATTCCTGCTTTTTGACATGATAATATCCCTTTAAGGGCTTTCTTTACCAGATCAATTCCTTTCCTGCTAGGAGAACGAAAGCTTTTCAGCTGTCTGTCCAATTTATCCTTCTGGACTAAATTTCTCATCTCGAGATAACCAGCAGCAACACTCCCCTCAGGAGATTTGTATCAATTAGTTCTGCCTCACTAATTCCTGTGGTATTGGGGGACCAGTGAGTTGTAAGAAAGCTGCTCTGTAAACAGTTATGGCTGTTGGGGGTTTTTCTTTACTTTTTATGGTGAGGATTTTTGTTTGTGGTGAAAGATGTTTTGCGAAATACATTTCTTACATGACAGTTACTGAAATCCTACAGATTTACATGTGCTTGCAGAAATATGGGGAGTTCTGGCTCCTTCTGGGATATTAATTGTGTACGGATTTCATGTAGTACTAATGAGGGGCCGTGTTAGACAGAGCTAAGCAAATTTATTCAGAAAATACTTAGGGTGGAGGATGTCATCTGAGACGTGCAGAGCACACTGGTTTGGAGCTGGTGCATCACTCTGGTGTGTGTTGGTGTATGTGTGGCTGCTGCCACCGTCATGGCATTCTCTGAAATATGAATCAGTTGGAATTCCAGGCATCCTGAAGGTTGCCGGTAACTTTTCTTTTGCCCTGTGATCTTAGTGCAATTCAATTTAATGCACTGTAAAGGGAAGTGGGTCGTAAATATTCTGTAAATGGGACTCTGGGGTGCCCTAGTGGCAGCTTGGCATTGAGGAGAAGGGTGTGCAGTCTGCAGAGAGACTGAACCTGAGATGACAGGAACCACTGCAGCAGCATTACATGCCAGTGTAAGTGATGGAGAGGAGGTGGCTCTCGTTCCAACATGCTCTAAGCCTTGGGTTTGCAATGTGATGTTATGGTGCTCGGGGGATCCTAGAGGATCTGTACAGTATCCAAACTTTCACATCCATCTCTTGGCAGCCTCTCTGAATGGCTGCTGGTCAGTAGCTGCCCAGTCCTTGGGTTCCTGTTGTTTAGAGAGCCCTTGGGTGTCCTCACTGCAGTGCTTGCTGGGCCATCACATGCCATGCTGGCCCTGCCCTTGGTGCCAGCCTTGGCACTGCATCACTGCAGAGGGTGTGCAGGACTGACTTTGGGGGCTGGGGTGGTGCCTGTGCTGCATCTGAAGAGGCACATTTGGGGAGGGCTGAGCTCTGTGGCTGTAGCAGTGGCCCCACTGCCATCCCCGGTGTCACCAGCTCCCCACATCCCTGACCAAGTTTAAGGTGGGGAGTCACTATGGCTCTGTCCATAGTGTGAGTGGCAAATACAGTCTAGCAGGAAAACGGGTTACTCCACAGCTGGAATGCAGGCCGGGCTTCACCTAATCCCTCCCTTAGCCAGAGAAAGGTGGCTTTAATCTATTTATTTTGCATTTGGTTGTTTTTCCAGCACTGATCTATCTGCAAATGCCATAGCACTGTTAGTCTGTTGCTATCCATTTGCCATTAGCAGATGTGTCGGGACACGAAGCTGTTTTCAGTCACTCAAGTCTAATCCCAGCAGTGTCATAGGATCTTGGAAATGCTTTTATACAGAAGTAAATGACATGTAATGTGTCATTTTTAAGAACCTGCTACTAACAGTTTTAGGATTTTTTTTAGACAACTGATTTTCTTTTTGCTGATGTTTTAGACAAAGCTAATTTGATAGGATTGTTAGAGGAGGAAAATTAAAAGGACAAAATCATCCAGGAAGCTCATTAAAATGGAAACCCTGAACTAACTGGGTAATTGGACATTGATTCTGTCCTCCCCCCTCACTTTATGAGCAGTATTGTATTAAAAGTAACATGTCTGCAGGATGATGCTTCAGCATCTGTTACTGCTGAAACAAAATTATTGGCTTGCTTTTTCCTCTCTTTGCATTCTTTCAACAACTGCATGTGTAGATTTGTCCTGTATATTAATCACATCTAGCACTGCTCCTTTCCAGGGAAAAGGCATCAAAGGGAATGGGATCCTCCCTTTGGTTGTGAGGGGAATGTTTTGGTGGGTGATCCTGCATTGCCATTCACTTGTATTAGATATTGGGTGACTGGCTGTGAAATGAGTCGTGGAGTGAGTGAGGACTCTCAGGGCTGCTCATGAAGCCCCTGCACAGTTTTGGTGCTCTCAGGTGTGTTTATAGGGAACAAAGAAGTTCACAGGCCTGTCTGTCTGCCCAAAAGTCTGTCACATTATGGGATTAAAACAATGCAAATAATTTTTCCTATTTTCTATTCTCTGAGTATCTGCAGGCAAATCACAATTTTAAAAAAATATTTCGCATTGAAGATGCTCAGTAGTTGTGCTGGGATTTTAATTTTCTTTTTTTTTACTTTATAATTGATCCAATAAATTGATTCTAAATCTAACTTGCTGAATGTTTGCTATTTCAATCACTCCAGCTGTGATTATTGTGATAGGAAGGAATATACTTGCTTTGATTTAAGTTTTGGATGTTTGCTAAAATAGATACAGTTGCATGTGCCAATCCTAAGGTTCAGTTTTTTGGGAGTGTGACTTTTTTCCTTCTCTTCAGTATTTGTACTATAAAAAAACAATTGCATAAAGGTCCATAGCAAGAAAAGAGAAAAACCTTTTGGGCAATAGATTTGAAATAATATTTGGAGATATTTTCTGATCTCCTATTATTATTATATTTATTGTGTCTTCCAGTCTTAAAAGTAAGCATGGGAAATTTAAGCATGCTTAAATCTATTCCTATCCAGCAAAATGCTTGAACTTAATTTTAAGCATGTGCATAAGTTATATTAGTTAAATAACCCATAACTATTTGCTTAAATCCAGACAGTGTTAGACTGACTAAATATTAGGATTGCAAGGTAAATGCTGCAATAAATATGATAAATATGGGTGTTGGCCTTGCTGTGAACTTGTCAGTGGTTTTGACTTTTACAATAATTTTTATGGCATACAGTTGAAATCAGAAAAGAATGGAAATTTCAACTAATTTTTTAATATGCTGAAATGTATTAAGTTACACAAAAGAATCCATATTATAGTAATCCTGCACATATACAGGCAAAGACTACCCAGCGTGCATGGCAGATGGTTTCAAAGGAAATCCTCGAGAGCTAGGATTAAAAAGCAATTTTCAGCAAGTTTAAAATGGGTCTCCATATTTGGGTCACAGATATTAACTCTTTCATTGCAAACAAACGAGGGAGAGGTCTGGTCGGATTGTTATGGAAACGTTTCTCCCAATAAAAGCTGACCAGTTCGTGCTGGGGAAGAAAGGTGTGAGAAGGTCAGTTAATTCTGCCCCAGTCCTGTTCTCACAGCAGTGGGAAGCAGAGTTGTGGCATACAGAGACAGGAGGATGTTGCAATAAATGGAATTCATCATTCCACAACCACTGGCAACCCTCTGAAAAATAATGTGTGCGTGGCTTTGATCTTTGTCTGCCCACTGAAGCAAATTTCCATAAAGACAAACTGATAAATAAGTTTCGGCATGTTAGGAACAGCAGATTTACACTGTTTACCTTTAGCAAATTATTATCAATCACTTTAATAAAATGTAAAGACTTTACATATAGCATTTCTGTAGTCCTTTTGGATATGGCAAGAATGTATGATAAAGCATAAATGTTGCTCCATCATAGACAGGAATGGACATGGGCTCCAAATTTGGCTTGGAAGTCTGTCTGGGCATGGAAAGCAAGCCTGTGTTTTCTCAAACGTGTTTTAGGGACACGCTAGAAATTTATTAATTGTTTTTAAAGGTTATATTCTAAAATAAACAGTACCACGCAGACATTGCCCCAGACTGTTTGGTGGTGGTGTATGAACATCCAAAAATCTTGTCACCAGTCTGATGTGCAGAAGGGATTGAGTGCAGGTCAGCTTTGTAGTGTGGGATCAAGAGAAGGCACTGGGCTTTGAGCAGATAAAAATAGCACAGCAAGTTGGAGATTATTGGCTTTAACTAACTTACACCAGCTAGTAACCATGTTAGGAGTGTAATTCACATTTATATCAGTGCTCTTTATACACTTTGAAAATGCAAAGGAACCCCAAGTTTGACATGAACTAATTTTTCTTTAAAAGACTCTTCTACTTCCAAAGTGTAAATTTAAGTTAGACCTTAAGCAGTGTTAATCACTGGATAGTGAAATAAAGCAACCATCTTGCTCTGTTCCCAAAGCTCAGCTGGGTGTCTTTGGGGTAGATTTGGAAAGCTTTCTGAGCCAAGGTGCCTGGTAAGTGAATTATGGAAGTAACTGCCGGTTTGAATATCAGCCTAAGAAGTTAATTTCATTGCTCTTTGGGTATTACATTGGCTATAAGGTAACAGTGAAGGACAGGCCGCTTGTGAAAGGGCAGTGAGTGTCCTGGTGGGAGAGTGAACTGCAGGGTGGATCTGCAAAATGTAAATTAACTATGCTAAGTAAGAGGTGTTTTCTGCAGCCAAGAGGCCCTGTCTGCGCTCAGAAAAGAAAATTTAGACAAGGGATGAAAATAAGGCAGCTTTTGATGTTCAGTTCTTGTACCAGAGCTAGAAAGCATCAGTAGACTCAGGATGAGCTTTTAAATTTGCATCTGTTCTTCTGGGTCTTTGTTTCACATCGCCTGTTACAGGAAATCTGCCTGTGTGCATCTCGATGTGGCCTTCAGAGGGCAAATAAAAGTGCTGAATTTAGATACCAAAACTTGAACATCCTAGGCTGTTGTCAACCATCATGTGTCTCCAAGTTATGATACTATTAATACTTGGAGGAAAAAAATGTCACCCATGACAACAGTTACCTTTGATCCATGTGTTTGTAAATGGAGTTCAAGTTTTGCCTTAGATTTTTCAAAGACTTGCATCTTTCAAAGGGAGGCAAAACAGATCTGTTTGGAGTCTGTCATTGTTATCTTCCAGGACGTTGTTTCAAGTAGTTTTTGAAAGTCTCTGCAAAAGGATTTGGGTTAAAACCTGATCCAGATGACTTTGGATAGTCAGAGCAATCCATTCCCTTGACTTCAACAAACTTAGGATAGGTTCTAAATAAACAAATCAGTGTTGACTTTCAGTGTTGATTTACTTTACTCACTGTACGGTCGAGTATTCTTGTGTGCAGTCAGTTGTCTCCTGGGTCCAAGCAATTTTTTGTCAGGGCCAAACCCAGTGGAAGGGGAGTAAATTCATGCAGATCACTGAAAGGTCAGACAGGTGGGAAACAGACGCCTGAATTCTCCTGTTAGGAGCCGGATAAGAGTCCTCCAGAAACCACACCAGGGTGCAATTCTGAAGCAATGTGGGACATGCAGCTAAAACGTGGTTAAAAGAATACTGTAAACTAATTACTGTAACATTGTACAGAGTTCTAGAAACCGTAACTACCTCTCTCAATGAGGTAAACGTTTTACCTCCAGCAACTCTTATCAGGAAATATTGAAGGTTCAGTTCCACTGAGTGCTTTGGAATTTTTCTCTGCTTCAATCTTTTTGTAGTGTATAGTTATTAAAGTTTCTCTGAGTAGGTGACTGAAAGCAATAACCTCTTCATGTCAAGGCCGTGCATTGATGTCTGATGTAACTGGTCAGACAAAGTCACAGATTCCACAGGGATAAACTGGCCTATGGATTGGCTTCTTGGCACTTCTTTATTGATGGCACTTTAAGTAGTGATTTGAGGAGAAGCAGATAATGAAAATTGATTCTTCTCTGCAGGTGTCTCACTTACTTTTGGACTTGGACAGACCTAATCTGTGAAGATAATTAAAGTTCCTCTGCTCTGGATGCTGTAAGTGAATTTTTTCTTTGTTTTATGGGAATCATTAGGAGCCTGTTTGCCCTCACACAGGGNAGCCCCTTGTATTCAGAAACACCCTGTCTCCAGTCCAGCTATGCTGATGAGTCCAGTAGCAGAACCCACATTGCACATTGCCAGTAAAGATACAAGAGGAAACAGCATTTTCATACTTCTATCAGGACTACAACTAGGTCAGGAATCTTGGCATGGTGGAGGGAATCTCTGTTGCTGTGTGTATTGTATCTGGTTGAGAATAAACACCTCATGTGTCAGCATTGACCAAAATATCACGTGGAGGGGTCAGAGGGGTGAAAAACCTTGTAAATGAAGAATGTTCCCATTGGCAGTGACACAGTGTGGTGACCCTGGCTATCAGTTAGCCTGGCAGTTGTCTGAGTTCCAGGTGCCATGATGATATAGCAGGAGATTTTAAATACCTTTTACTGTTCAATAGACTCTCCCAGGAGAGACTTGCCTGCCTTAAAGCCTCTCCCTGTAGCAGCATGGCTTCTGGAGCATCTGGGATAAAGCTCCCCTAGAACAGGGAATCAGCTGTAGCTGGCACTGCAGGGAGGCAGGGGGTGGGTAGGACACTGGCAACAGAGTGCCATGGCTTTGACCTTGTTGCAGCATCCCTTCAGGATCCTTAGGATGCAGCTCTCTGATAGTTAATAGTTACAGGTGTTGAAGACACATTTCTTATTTCTACGAGAGTGCCTGTAAAACAGCTGATATTCTTCCACCAGTTAAAACATGCAAAGAGCTCTTCATATCCCCATTTTCCCCCCAAAGCTGTGGGAACAATTTTCTGGCTTGTAGAACAAAGAAGTTGGAACAGATGACACAGCCAACATCTGCACCTGGCTCACTGAGGAAGCGAATATTTGGCACAGAAGATGAACTCCCTTCTGCCAAGAGAGCCGTGCCGATGCAGTTGTTCAGGGATGAAGATGGGATAATGTCATTTCCTTTTTGACTCACTAAAGCTATTTTATTGATCTGCCAAAGACGAAATTTTGTTGGGGAGGAAAATGTCTTTACTTTTAAATATCAGAGGTTAATTAATGGTTAATCAAACCTTTTCTAACCAACCCCGTTAAGATTATGGTGGTGTATCACTTCAGTTCCAATGGCAGACACATCACATATGGGTTGCCATTTTGATGGCTTTGAATGGTAATCTGACCCATAAAAACTGAAGCATAATATGCAAACTGATTTTTTTCTGGCCTGCCCTGTTCTTGATGCCATCTGTGTTAGGATGGAAATGAGCCTGCTCAAAATGTGGGCTGCCGGTTTTAGGCTGATCACAGATGGGTTTTGAAGAATAGCCTTGTGTGCACAAGGAAAGAGGGAAGATGCTCCTGAGAGCAGGAAGTTTCACTTGAAACCATATTACGTCTGCTAAACCCTGGGGCCTGTGGAACACCCACCAGACCTTTCCCTGAATTCTTCACATGGATTAAATAAACTAAACTTATCTTCTAAAACTCAAGAAAAACCATTCCACTTCCAAACATCTCCCTCCACCAGTGCCTTCCACTGTGGCCATTCATAATGGAATAGAGTGCAGGAAGCTGACAGTACCTGATCCTGTCAGGTGTTTGCAGTGCATCCGTTCAGCAAAACCAGGCACAGTAAATCATTTAATGAGTTTTGTAGCCATGTGGAGTTTTAATCTACAATGTGAATCCTCTTGAAGTCACAAGTATTCAGGCTGCCATTTCTGGATTCCTGTCTTTGACAATTAACCAAAATCTGTGTGAGTACCTATCCTCTGCTGCTGCATCTCACATCAGAAATTCAGATGTTTAAGCACCTAATTGTCACTGTAGGCAATGAGAACTTAGTTCTCTTCCCATTTTTAGAGAGCCTGTGCTCTGAAGTTAGAGGTTGACTGACCTTGTTTTATATGTAACCACAAATGTCCTGCTACTATTTATAATCCCAGGAAACACATTAAATACTTTTCACTGGTTAGGAATATGGTCTACAGAACTCTGATTTATTTTTTTTTATTCTCTTTAAATCGATTATGTTGTTTGAGCTACCATTTGCTTTGGCAGAAAAGAAACCCCTAGAAGGAGACACTCATCGATGACTTTCATGGTCATGACACACTCGAACATCCCTCTCAAGACGTCTTTAAGCCTTTTATTTCCAGGCTAAATAAACACCAATTTCAGCAATGTCTCATCTACTCCCTTTAATTACTGCTGCTGAGAGAAAGTTTCTGCCAATGCAAATGTGCTATTTTGTCATGTCACATCAAATTGCATCAGCCTTATATTTAGGAACAAAAAGAGGGGGAGGCTGAGACAGGATGTGGCTACAAATGGAACCAAAGGGTTTTCTTAAATATAGGCTGAAAATAGACAATCGAGGCAGTGATGCTTTTTCAAGCAAAAATCCATGAAAGGGAAGATGAAGGCTGTGACGGCAGAACAGCAAAGGAGGGCCGGGGTGTGGGCAGAGGGAGTTCTGGGGGAGGAGGGGGTGATGGAAGGAAGAGGCTGATGAACTTCTCATTTATGCAGACACCCTTGCAATGTCAGATCCCTGTGAAGTGGATTTAGGATGTGTTAGCCCACACCTTGTTCCTCTGTGAAGGCTGAAATAGTTGGGAGCTGTGCTTCCCTCCGGCTTGTCACAGGGCCTGCCCTTTCCCTGAGGTTGTCTCCCTTGTCTCCCCTTCCAGCCATAACTCAGCTCACTAAACCAGAGAGATTCTGGTAAATAGGCATAGAGAAAATTTGTGTAGCTGTCCAAACAAATGTAGGAGACTTCAAACAATCCCTTGCACTACTTTAAAATGTAATGTCTCTTCAGAAATAATATTTTTTAAAAATTTGTTCTTCAGAAAATGTTGGCAGCTTGCCCATGGAAAACACTTTTTGTCCTCTTGGAACTGGGCACAAAGTGATCTGTTAGGATCAAATGCATAAATTATGCATGTAATGGAGCTTTCTTGGAACTGATGAGTCTGATCAGAGCCTGGTGGCAATTAAACTGAGTTCTGAAAGATCAGCTGTGTTTAAGAACCAGCAGAACTCAGTGTGGATGTGATCTGGGGGCGTGCAAGCAGCACCTACTTAGCAAATTGGAAAAATACTATTCATTTCTTACACCTAAGCACTTGGAATCTCTCCTCAGAAGCAATTGGTGATGTTAGAGGTAGTATTTTTGTTCCTGTCACCAAGGATAATAAAAATGCAGTGGAAGCTTAGAAGCTTGTGTATTTAGAGCATTATGACAGACGCAAGTCAAGCAGCATTTCAGATGGAAGCCAGAGTGCAAAGGCACCCAGGTCTCCAGGGTTAGATGTCACTGGTCCTTCAGGACTGTAAAACATTAAATATAGTGATGCTGCCAGTTGTTAAATTCTTTACAACAGGCAAATAACAGCCATGGTGCTAAATCTGTCCACATGGTGCAGCTGGATGGAAACAAGACAACCACATCTGATTTTTGTCTCTGATGACTTTTCTTTAAAGTATATAAGCATTAAAAAAGCCTCAGTAAAATGTGTGTGTTTTCATAGCAAGGAAAGCATTTATGTTATACTTTTTCAAAGCAAATCACAGAAATATTAAATGGGGAAACAGAAAGATAGGTGTTTGGTTTTTATAGTTGTGGTTTGTTTGTTTTGAACTGAATAAGTCTGAAAATACCAGATAAAAACTGCAGATCAAATGAAAAGAGTCCATAAGCATCCTCCAGAATGTTCCTCAAAAAACCACCCAACTGACAACAGTACAACAGGAAAATGTTCTTAATTAATGTCTTCAGTTAAAAGAAGTGCATTGTGGATCTCTTAAATATATTATTAAATCTTCATTGTTTAGATAATGGGATGGGGACAGACACTAGTGCTGAGTGCTGTGTCAAATTCATCAGGGCCTGCTCTAATTCTAGTGCACTTGCTGGATTTCACAGCTATTTATCTGGGTGCTGGGGTAATTTGGAGGGTTGAGTGAAGCCAGATGACTGTAATGAACTCATTTTGTGTCTTTGACTCATTCTGGCAAAAAAAAAAAGACGCTATTTATGGGGTATTTTGTATTGTTAAGACTTCTGTTCCTCCTGTCTCTCAAACTTTCTCTAGGCCACTGTCTTTGCACCATCACCAGTAATTACATCAAATTAATTCAGCATAATTGAGTTAATTATTAGCACTGGGGGTTAACAACATGACTTCAATTGAACCAAAGCTTTTATCCCCCTTTTCCTGAGGTTCCACCAAATGTAAACAAATCTGAATTAGGGGTGAAACTTAATTCAGCTCCATTTCCATCCAGTGCTTTTGCCACTCTGAACTGTCCTGCCACACTCGTTCTCTCAGATGGGTGTTGATAAATGAGCTGCAAAGGGAAAAGAATACTCTGGCATTCTGTATCAGTGTCCAATACTTTAGAAACTTTAGAAAAAGGAAATATTTTAGTAATCCCAGAGCCATTCAGTCAGAGACAGAAATTTGGAGTAATCATTAATAAAAATTCATATATAGAGAGGATATTGAACCTGGTTTATCTGATATACATCAAAAAGAATTAAGACATAGGTTCCAAAGAATCAGAGGATGGCTTTCTGAGCAGGGATGCTGTGATGAATCACTGTAAGACAGAATCAACAGCACGATTCCTGGTGTGAGGTGGTAGTTTGAGAACCGGAAGGTTCCTATTCCCAGCTCTGCTATGGTGTGACTTTGCACAAGCTGCTTAATTTTCTGGAGCACAGTTTCTTTTCTCAGATATTTTGTCACTTGAAGATCAAGGAGCCCTGGGTTGTCTTTCTGCTTGTGTGGCACATTTGATTTGATCTGTTACAGCAAAAGCTCTGAGCTGGACACTGGAATCAAAAGGGAGTATGGTTTGAACTTAACTCTACAGACAATGAAACATAAACTTTTTCCCCCTTAACTTCATCTCAGCCAGAGCTATAAATTAGTTTAGTTACTCGATAGAGTTGGTGTGTTGTGTGTAATCAATTAAAAGCAAGCCCTGTACTGCCAAAAACAAATTTCCTGTAGAGTTCAGAGGGGGGGGTGTGTGTATATTTGCAATAGGTTTTTGTGTTTCTCGCCAGACTTTTCCTCTGTTTTTCTTACGAAAAATTTATCTTCTTTCTCTTTGAGCTAGACTGGGCCATGGAGAGTGACAGTGAAGTTTTTGGTAAAACTTGAGCTATGGCTTTAAGACCTCAGAAATGTCCCTAAGACATGGTGGGCTCTGCCCCTGATTAGCTGTTGGTATGGGAACAATCCCTGATTAGGGAGCTGGGCGAGTTACAATCCCCATAAGAGGCTAAAGGCTCCCAGACTTACACATCCTGTAATACTGCTGCTTATAAACACTGCTGCCAGGAACAACATGGATTTTGCTCAAGATGTGGTTGGTCAAATTCATCCATGGTTTAGTGTTTTAAACCACAGACAGGGTTTATGCCAGGGAGGGGATTGGCTCAGATTGTTACTATGATTGAGAGTGAGGGATTGGAAGATGCTAAATTCTAGCAGGTATGGATTTGGAATAACAAGACAGCAAGTTGTTTCTGATGCTACTGTGAAGGATAATGTGAATTGGGAAGGACAATTCCAGGGCAAGATATCCTGCAGATACTAGAGCATGGCACAAGCCTCATTGTCACTAGTCCAGGGATGTGCACAATTAGGGCTGGAAGGGACGGGCTGAGTGAGCCGTAAAAGGAGAGGTCACACTGGACAGGGTTTATTCCCTTGTAGGCAGGGTGTGATGTTTGCACTAAAGGAAGGTTCAGAGGTGTATGTTAGGCATTTTTGGTTAAAAAAACCCAGTATTTTTTTATTACACCTTAGTCAACAGTGTGAGTCACAATGACTTCTTTTGATGTTTTAAATTTTGAGTCTCCACCTTCACACGACTTTGTCCTGTTGAACTCTTGTACTTCCCCCAGTAGAGCCCTTTCTGCACTGATAGCTGCTTGTTTTACCCCCTCTTCTTTTTTTTTTTTAAATAAAAAAGGATACAGTTGAATTCCATGAGCAAAATTAGCCCATCTTAAAGCATAGAGGTAAAATAAACTTTAACCAGTTTCAGTCCTTCCTGACCTGGGTGAGGAACCATGACAAAACCTTATGTAAGACTTACTATTCTTCCCATGCTTGTCTGACCCATAGAATCCATGTGGTCATTAATCAGACAGCATGTCTGTGCCCTTCAAAGGCACTTCCATATCCTATGCTGCCAACTGGGTATCCTTCAACAAAAGTTGTGGTAGCTTGTTTTGTGCCCAGCTGGAAGTTTTAGTACATGATATAAGCCCAGCTAGAAAGTTGTTGCACCAACTGGGATAAAGTAATAGGTAGAACCATGATTGCTAAACTGGAACTAAGCACTGGAACATTTCAAAACACAATATTTACAAGAAAGGAAAGAATGAAGGCAGTTTTGGTTTAAAGCTGATGGTACCCAGATCTAACTCAATTGCTATTCAGGCATGATCCCAGAAGTACATACTTACAGATGAGACCACTGAGAAAAAAATTCCTGTTGACAGCAGTTGAACTGAGCAATTCACAGCTGGGAAGATGAAGTTCTTTTGAGGCTGTGCCTTTCAGAATTTTCTTTAATCCAGAAATCATTGTCAGGAGAAAAAAGTAAAGCAGTTTGTATTGCACCTGAATGAGGGAGATTCCTGTCCTCCCACTACTATGCATGCTCCAAGGAATATTATTCTAATTAGTCTGAGCATGCTTATTAATTATCCAGAACAGGGTAATCTGGCCTCAGCGTGGGCAGCGTGTTTCCTCACTGGTATTGGATTGCAAGAGCCTCAGTGTTGTACTTGCAGTTTGATGTATTGCATGTCTGCTGTGTGATACCAAACCAGGGTGTAAGGTAAGACATCTGCCCTGTGGCTTTGGGTAGTTTATACCAGTGGTCTTTATGCCCTGCTCTGGCAATCTTTGTCATCCTCAAGTTTGACCGGTTACAACTTTATATTTGCGGGGAGACAACTGGTGAGTGTTGAATTGCATTAGGCCTGATCCTGATGCTGTAGAAATACAGGAAGGGTGTCCAAGCAGTGGTGATTCCTTGTCAGCAAACAGATCTTTGGGACCTGTCATTAGGCAGTTCTTAATCCTCAGTGTGCTTTATGAATATTGTGTAAAGCAAACTTTATGCTGCAGGGCTGTGCCCCCAGATTGTGCTGCCCTGTCACCTGACACTGCTTCTGCCTCATGCATCCAGCAAAGCATAAAGGGGAGAAGAACAGAAATAGAAGTGAACAGGACAGGACTGGCTATCATCACTTAGGCAATGGGACTTTGCAGATCGTATTTAGAAAGGACAAAATCCACAACAATGACCGGCCACAGCTCGTCAGAAGCAATCACATCAAACCAGCAGATCTTAATAAAAGCCCAGCGTGCCGGAGAGATGTGGTTATGGGGAAGTGACTGCTGCATTGTATGTGCTCACCCACACACGAGGGGGGCTGGAACTGCAGGGCAGGCCTTGCCCAGGGCTGTTCAGAGGCTCCGAGTGGATGTGACCGAGTGGCTGGTTTGCCTGGGGCAGCAGAGCCCATCACGCTGCCTGGGACGCACCAGACGCTCCGTGACCTACTGGGGGATGAGGAAAGATGTGACAGTACCACAGCCAGGGAGGGCTGTCGGGGCCCTGGGAGTGGGGAGGTCTGTGTGTCAGAGCCTGGAGTCACAGGCCTTTGCTGCATTTACCAGCTGGCAACCTGTGAAACCTGGAAGGGAGGATGGATGAGACCAAAGAGTAAGAGTCTTCTGGGTAGCAGCAGCTCACTTCCTGGACTGGTGTCGAAACATGAACCAGGATGTCTTGTGGTTAAAGAGGTTTCAAGAGGCTTCCAATTTCGTTCTTACTTTTGACGGTTTGATTATTACTTTCCTAGGATCGTGAGGTTTGACTGGGACAGGGAATCATAAATTCCTGGGTTAGGCTTCTAAAGGTTTAGTACTTTGAAGTAATAAAACACATCTCCAGCCTGTATATAGGAGGAAGAGAGGGAAGATGAAGCAACAGCTCAGGTAACTCTTGCAGTCCTTTAATTAACACTTCTAGTCTCCAGAGCCCAGCTTTGGTGGCTGTTTAACTAGTCTGGAGGGATTAGGATTCTAACTGTTGAACTGTGGGGATTTGCTTGAAAAACAGTGACAATAGCAGGGGGAAAAAAAATAAACTGAGAGCAGTGACACAGTGTCATCTCTGCATCACTGAGGTTTGGGGTCAATTGCCAGTGCAGAGTGAAGATTAATTGGCTTTGGTCAGCCTTTGCATCACTATCTGAATATCATTATCAGGAATGTAAATGATTATGCAATGCAGAGAAATGCTACAATAGACTCAGTGTCTCCTTTTATACTTGTCTCTTTTTGAACAGGGCTTTATCTAAATGCAAATGTGATTTCAGCCTTCTGATTAGGACATTATACAGTCATCCATTCCAGAAAAGCACAATTAGCGGATTATTTTATTTCTGACTCAACAGTTCTTGGTTTAGATAGTTTGTTTGTTGTGCTATGCGTGATATTTAAGTTATCAGAAGGAGATTTACATTATTAGTCAGGATTACAGCCAGATTTTGTGAGGTTGAGGGTTTTTGCTTGGCAGATAAAAATGGTAACATTTGTGGGATTCGAGGGGGGATGTTTTTAGAACAAAAGGCAACAGTACAGATTCTTACAGTGCTTCATTGTGTCGAGGAAGGGGCAAATTACAGTAGTAACTGTGCAAAGTCTCCAGTGCATTGGGATGTCCAAGGGCAGAGTGTAGCCTTACCTGTTGTCTCCTGTGGTGTGCTCATGCGGGGCCCCAGCATCCTAGAACTTAACAGGGGGGCAGGTCACGAGATCATTTCTTATTAAACAGCCATTTTAACAAAATAACCATTAATTTTTCCATGTGCTGTGATATGATATTGCAAAGATTGAAGCTACATGCTCAGAAAAACATAGATCTTTGGTGATAAACTTCCCTGTGAAGCTTGTCCATGTTGCAGCATTTGTACCATTTTTGGAGCTGTGAATCTGTCAGAACTCAGGATTTTTTTTTAATTTTTTTTTTTTTAATTTGAGTATGGGAGCCTCATACAGTTTAGGTTTGACAGTAGACATGGTGAAAATTTCCATCTGCAAATCTGTTAGAAAGTCTAGTATTTATGGGAAGGTGAAGGATATTTTTCCTCCCAAAATTCATCGGTGCAAATGTATTTGTCAGGTGATTTGGATTCAACAGCTCATCATTTTCCTATGAAAAATTACTGCAGTGGAAAATTCCTAATTGTCTACGGTGAAGCAACATTTTCAGTTCCATTGATCTGTTTAATCTTTCCATATTCATATGTTTCTGTGACTGGTTCCTTGCTCTCTCTCCCAGAATTGCTTTTCTTTATGCTGGAGCAAGCTGTCCTGGGCAGTCCCAGCACATGAGGGATCTTTGTGTTTGTGACAGGAAATCTATTGGACCACTTAGGTTTAATTAGAGCACAGTGACATATGATGAGTTTACACATCAAAGCCTAGAAACAACTCCACAAATTGGCTCTAGTCCTAAATTGTATTTTGGGATCTGTATTGAATTTTGGGATGTTTCACGGTATTTAGTGGGAATATGTGAAACCCAGGGTCAGGTTCTTAAGGTCAGTGAAACTATACCAATTCTTACTAGCAAAGGATCTAGCCCCAAAAACCTGTGTGTAAAGTTAAATTTAGGTTCAGATCAAGTTTAATCCAACTACATATCTCAAGTTTCTGTCCTGGATGATAAAACCCTGTTCCCATGGGTTCTGTGCACGTAACCAGTTGAACCCTATGCTGAGTTGTCATTTGTACCAGGTTCAGAGTTGAGTATGGACATGTTCTTACCTGCCACAGAGTGGAGTGGTTCACTTACACCCAGGTGCACAGATGGGCTTTGTGTTCTGCTTACTTGGAGCACTGCTTACATGTTGGTAAGTCCTGGTTGGTGATGGAAGTGCCCTGTCACTTCCACAAGGGATCTCTTCACCTCATGTCTCTAATGTGTATATGGCTTTGTCATCTGAAGCAGCAGGACTTAGCACTGAAGCAATTTTTTCCATTCCATAAATGCTTTTCTTTTAAAAAAAAAGGGAATTTTGATGTTTCTCATGTATTTTATTTATTTTAGGCAAGCTTAATTTGAGATTTAGTATCCAGATCCCACCTTTGTCTACACTCTGGATTATGGAATGGGTCCATTTTTGTCTTATCATTATTAATCTACATTATTTTCAAATACCCACTTTAAAGGTCCCTTCCAACCCAAACCATTCTGTGATTACATTTCTATTTTCAAACTAGGACACAGACTTGGAATCATCCTGCCTAATTTAGGCTTGTAACTGCAGGATCTAGTTTAGCTGTTCCATGTTTCATGGAGAGAAGGGCAGGGAGTAATTCAGTCTGTATGTTATGAGTCACATTTTGGAGTTGCTTATCTTTCTGCTGCTTGGAGGGGAATGCAAGGATCTCTATGCTGACTACTGGGCATGTAATCACCTCCCAGACTTGAATGGCAAAGTGAAATGAATCCAAACCAAAAATGCATGGAGCTGATGCCCATCATAAGTTTCACTGCAAAGATAAAATGATATTTTAGAGAAAAAAGCAACATTGGAAGAAAACAAAAGATGAACATGTTGAAGCCTGGGGGTATTTTGATCTGTATTCTCAGCTGAAATTTTTAGCTAAAGCCACAATTAGCACATCTTGTGTGCTTTGAAAGGGAGTGAGCCTTAAACTAGGCAGACTGAAGCCATTTTGAAAAGTCAGCTCTTGGTCTGGATTTCTCAATTTTTGTAGTATCTTTCTGCCCTACATATAGCTGTTTGTGGTTTTTTTAACAGCATCCAATTCCTGTCGTGTGTGAGGCCAAATGGCTTTTACTAAACAAATAAAGATAAACAGAACTGGAATCAAACAAGCAGAATGAGAGGATTGCAGCAGCAGCATAGAGCCCACTTACTGCCCTTATGATGGCAGAATGGTTTGCTAATTGTTCATGAAAGCTAATGGAAACCATATTCTGGCTGTGAATAATTCTCAGGAGGGGTCATTGTGGAGAATTACCTCATTTCTCCTACTTTCCTGGTAGAACATCTCAAGTACTCCAGAGCAGACACACCCCATGAAGCTCCAAGTGCACAAAGCAGTGGTCAAGTGTAGGTCCTAGAGCAAGGTGGGGCTGTGACTCCCCGGGATGAGGGAGCTTTGCGGGCACATCATCACCCCTCAGGGGCTGGTGCACACTGTTGGGAAAGGGGTTTGATTGTTCAAATCGTTGCTGAAGTGATTTTGAGAAGTCACAAATGAACTTCACAGATGTCAGTATAAATGAGCAGGAAAGGGATTCTGACATACGTTCTTCAAAGGTTTCTGCCTGTGAAGCCCACTGTGTATCTTAGAATTAGTTTTGATGGTTTGCATCATCAGCTCATGAGACAGTCACCTTGGTAAGTGCTTCCTTGAGACAGCCTCCCTTGGAGGCTGGAAAAGCTTCTTCTGAAGTGTCATCAGAGCCTTCCTTAGGGGCTTTCAGAGCACCCATTGGCTGTGACTCACCATGTTTCTGCAGGTCCTTAAAGAGCTGCTCTTAAAAAGCTCACAGAGCCCCACAAAGGGATGCTCACGGTCCTGTGCAGATAGTAACTCTGACAGTGCACAGAGAGTTCTTTACTTTCCTTCACACTGAAGAATCCCACTTGTTGTGACTAAAATATTCAAGTTTTTCAGTGGCCTATGCTACCGTAAGTCAGCAGAGCTGTGTTAATCAGTATCTACCTAGTTATAGACATGGAATTTTGATTTACTGAAAATACAGATTGCAATGGTACATGTCCCATTACAATGGGTATTTATAAGTGCATAATGAGGAGATTTTACTCACTGCAACAAGATCTAGTCTGTGCAAATATACAGCCCAGGCATGTGATAGCTGTGGTGTTCTACTCTGAAATAAATATGGCTGAAGAACTTACATTACTTAAGAAAGAGGAAAAAAGTATTCCAAATAATGAGTAAGTATCATAACAGGTACTAAAATCATGCCATGCACCTATTTCATTATTCAGTTGCTTATTTATTACTTTTATTCTTAAAAGTAATGATATAAAAGTGCTTTTTTCCAAATGTTAATTTGTTTCTCTGCAGATGGCAACCATCTGTTAAATGACAAGGCATTTACAGTCTTTGATTAGCACTTTATAGAGCTTGGATGAACTTATTGTTACAATATTTAAGTATAGTATGGAGGTGAAACTTAGTATATTTGTTCTTTTCCTGTTCTGTTACCAAAAAACCAGAAAATTTCAAACCTGACAATGTTTTTCCCTGTCTTCTCCTTTACTTATCTATATTATTGCAAGCTGAAGCCTTGAAACTCTTGGCAGAAGGACAATAATAGGAAATATGGTTAAATTCCAGCACCATTTGTAGCAATTATGAGCATCTTCATTCTAGAAAATCACCATGTGAATGGACTCTTAGGGATGCTCAAGGAAAGCATTTGAAGGACTCAAAGGATCATGGCTTAGCAAGTAGGAAACTCTGTGTGGGCTACAGAAAATTACACTCGGGATCTGTTTGTAAAATATTGCAATACATGTTACTATTCCCATCACAAAGTGACCTGACTGCATGAGCTCCACACTTGGTGTTTTAATAATCAATGACAACCAACCCCCACCTGTCCATAAGCTCAACAAGTTCTGATTCACTTCATGCTGCTGTTTCTTCTAAAGTTTCTGCAAGACATGCTGCTGAGCCTCAGTTCACTGACCCTGTTTTCATTGTTTAATATTGCTTAACACTTTTATTTCAGTGGGTTTTTTAAACAAAATTCATTAGGTATTTTGCTTTGTGCTTGTTTTCTACAGCTAAAGGCCTGGCAATGCCCCCCCTGCCAAATGCTGAGCTGGTGCAGAGCTCGGTGCAGCTCTACCGGTACCTGCTCCGGTGCTGCAAACACCTGCCTGAGGAGAACATCCGTCAGCACTACAGACATGCCATCAGGCAGGTGAGAAGAACATTCTGCTGGTGGAATTCACTCTGAGGTTGTATTTTGGTTTGGTTTTCTTCTCTTACCACGTGGACCAGTTTATAACTCCTGGCACTTAAAAAGCTATTCTTCCGCAAGCTTGAGACATCAGTGGGTTTGAAGGGTTGTAGGGAGAGTATGTGAAGGAGCATTTCTTTCTGTTTGCTTCTGAAACCTTCTATTTTTCTTGGCTTTCGTCTCTAGTTCTTTTGTCAGTCAAGAAAGTGAGCAGTCATTCCTTATTCCATAAACACATCTTTTATGGCCAAACCCACTGATTCCTTGTCAGTCATTTTTCAATATCTCTATCTCTCCCTGGCTGGCTAAATCTCATCTGATTGTTCGTATTCCATACTTCATATGGAAGTGACTTCATGCCTTTGATAATGCCTGTTGTCCTGTGTCTTTCCAGTTTTAGCACACCAGGGTTGTATTATTCTTATTCTGAATTGAAGTTCTCTGGGTTTTTTGCTGGTGATGTATGAATGGCATAAAATACTTTGCAAGAAATTCCATATGACCAGGTTTGTTATGAAAATAGCACAGCCAAGTGCTACAGTGTGTATCTTTACCTTTTCAGACCAACAGTTTATTTGCATCAAATATTTTTCTGAGATTGAAAAGCAATCCTTATTTTGACAACTGTTGTGTTGCCTACTCTGTGTGACACTTGGAATGTTGCAGAGTTTCAAAGTTCACGCGGATGAAGACGACCCTGAGCGAATCCAGCAGATCATTAAAAGAGCCATTGAAGATGCTGACTGGGTGATGAATAAAGTAAGTGCATCAGATTGTCTGTGTTTTGGTTTCTCTCCGTTCAGAATTAAGAAGAAAACATTGGAAAGCGAGTTTGGAACTGGCAATTTTTGTGTTGTTCTGGACATTGAAATGTCTGGGTGAAAGGAAATACCCAGCCACAGGGATCTGTGGTTGTGACAGTTCTTGTTTAAAAGTCCTCTTTGTCAATATAAACTAAAGTTTGTTTTTTCAGAACCAGTAACAATATAAGTCGATCTCTGTGTAAACCTTTGTTTCCATGAAGGATTCTATTATATTTCAGCAGTGGTGGCTAGTATAACCCTATTATAGGAGAAAAAAATACAGCATTTTGCAAGCCACAATTTGGTATGCATCATCTGCTTTCCTAACAGAATCATTCCTCTTAGGCACTTTATATAAACTGCCAGAACTATTGTTGTTTTATCTCAGATCTTGCCTGTAGCTGCAGAGATCAGGGGCAAAACTGTGGTGCTGGGCTCCCCTGTGCCACAGCTCTCACCCAGTGGATCTGCCCCTGTGCTGTCACAGCACTGAAAGACTGGTTTTGTCAGATAAAAGAATGAGGATTTTTTATGTTAGACAGCTGAGAGTCACCTGTGCTTTCTGGGATTTAAGTCTGGATGGGGTGCGTGATACATTAACATTGAGTGTAAGGAAACAGGTCAGAAGTTCAACTGGCTCTAAATATCTGTGATTTAATTTACTAAGTGACTATTAAGTCCTTCTCTCTGCCAGTCCATGAAATCCAAATGAGAATTGTTACAGGAGCAAGTGCAGATTAGTCACAGATTACAAAATTATAGCAGTAGCCAAATCCCTGCAGTTATAGCCTATTCAATAACTGTACCCGAATCTGATTTTATTCTCCTACAATTAGAATTGTAGGCTCATTCTGAAAGAAAGATAAAAGACTCATTCTGTTTCAGCCACAGAGACTGTAGTCTGGTTCGGTGGAAATAGACCAGTGTGAGAAGAGGGGCAGACTCACAGTGCCTGCCAAGGAGCATTGTCTTATATTGCAGAGGGAAAACATATCAAATGTCAATCTAACTTAAAGGAAATGAAGATGAATATATGTGGATCATGAAGAGAGTTGTAATTCCTTGTCAGCATGAACTGTTATTGTAGCTATGTGCTTTTTCCCCCAAAAAAAAATTTTGATTTTTTTTTTCAGTATAAAAGACAGAAGTAGAAGAGGAAGGATGAAGACAAGAAGGACATTGGTAAACATCCTTAGAGGACTTGCCATCAAGCCCAGTGCCATATTAGAATTGTTGCCTGAAGTTTGGTCTTGGATAATACAAATACAGTAATATATATCTCACTGGGATGTCATGAAGCTAAATTAATATTTCTGAAGCTATTTAAGTCTGTAAATGAAAAGGCACAACTGAGGTTAAAACTATTGCCTTGTATAATCACAAACTTTTAAGTTAAAGCCCAAACTTGTATAAGCTTTGAGAAACTTCTTCCATTATACTGTTAGGCCTGGATCAACCCTAGCAGTGTGTGATACACATTTGTGCAGGTTCTTTGGTGACAAGGTTCCCCTGTGTCAGTCACCATGGATTTTGGTGACTGAGATGTTCAGCTTGTGTGTGTGTGACACTGATGACAGCTCTGTTAGGTCCCATCATCCTCTGTGGGGACCAGAGCTGTTTTCAGAGTGAAGCACACATATCCCCAGAACACAGGGCTGGGTTTGATCCAATAGCAAACACAAAAGCCTGGGCTGCTGAGGGGAGAACACGCCATGGGAACTTTCACCTCTCCTGAAACCTGAACCACAGTGTTTTCCACTTGCCTGTCCGTGCTACAGCCACATCTTCACTCTGCTCTGTAGGTTGGTTGAACTAATGGCTGTCTCACTAAAGTCAGGGGCTGTCCCTGATCTCTGAACTGCCTTGAGAACAGCCCTGTTCATTCAGGTTTGTGCTCAGAGTGCCTCAGTCACTGCCTGTGCGATGCTGTACGGCTCAGAGGCCTTCACAGCTCTTTGCAACACGTAATAAATGTCCTTTTAAAATGGGAGTTCATGTCCTTTTCAAAAATCCCGCCTTTCCCCTGCCAGAATAGGTTTTCCTGGGTGGGAACCCAACAGGGGCCCGAGTGACCTTAAACACACCCCTCTCGGGGATCAGCCGCAGTTCCGCGCTCCGCCTGCAGGTGGCGGTGCGGGCGCACCTGAGCGCAGGGTCGGGACTGTCCTTTTTCTTTCGTTCGGTCACGAAAGGAACAAAATCCTGGGATTTATTGTATCTAAAAACTCCCGTTGTCTCTGCTAACCCTGAACCCTCCTCTCCAAGAATTCCTGTCCTCTTGTTCCTCCCTCTGCCACTATTGTTCCTCTCCCTACCCCCATGTCTTTCACATCGCCTTATACACCCTTAACTTTTGTTTGGCCTTGTTTTACATATTCCTCAATTCCGTTCTCATCTCGTCTCTCTGCCCCGCTTATTTCTGCTCCTCAAATCCTTTTCTGAGGGGTGCATCAGAAGATGCTCAGGTGTTATGCTGGGGCCAGTCTTCTGCCTGACTTCAGGTAAAGTATCAGGAAGGTATTAGAGTTTCCCAACAAAGCAGGTGTTTCTCCATGTGAGCAAAGCCCCTTAAGTACGTCTTTTAAAAAACTACAGCCATTTTGGTTTAAATTTTCAAAATAATTTGGTGCCAGGTAGAGTACAGAAAGCTTCAACCTGGGCAGTAAACAGGTGACCCATGCTGTACTCCAGGTCTTTTCTGTGTATTTGGTCTGTAGCATGGAGATACACTGAACTTTGTATCACTTCGATAGTGAAAATTATAAGACTTAGTGGTATTGTGTATGAAAACATGGCAGTTTCCTGCACTTTAAATGTGGAGTGCTCAGCAACTCTTTATGGCTTTAATTGCCTGACTTTTGGTAGTGTGAGAAGTAATATTTTGTTCAGTTACAAAATAGGATAATTGCATGTGTTTAAATCACTCTTACGTGCCTGTTATTTAATTTATGGCTAGTTCAAGAGGGAAAGCACCAAGGAGCTGGAAGGTGCAGCGGTGACATGTCTGCAGCTCCAAATGTCTGAGGTGCCATCTGAGAGCATCAAACCAAAGGTATGATAGATGTAACTGATATGGTAGGACAAGGATCTCTGAATTATATGTTTTGGAAACTAGTAGAGCATTTAATTCTTAGTAGGGTGCAGAGAGGGAACATGGTTGGTGAAGCAGGAGACATCATGACTAAATATTTTGATAGTAGTGATTCATCTGGAGGGCATGAGGAGATGTCTGAGGGTTTTGTGTTGGGGGGTTTTCATACAAATATAATCTGGTTTTCAAAATAGCAAACCTTTTAATAGAGATGAAATGCAAAGATAACTTTATTTAACATACAAATAATTTTTTTGGTGGTGAGGAGAAATGATGCAAACAACTGTTTACTTCCTTGTAGTAGTGTAATAGTGAAAGTCTCACACATGTTTCTGTAATGACTGAGCTGAAGTGTCATTCAACTTAAGCTTAGGCTTTTGTGTTGCCCAGAAATAAAAATTCCATTCTCTAATGGCATAACTTGAGTCCCAAGATGATGTATTAACCCAGATATAGATGAGAACCTAAATTCTGAGAGGGCATTTGGGCAGAGCTTCAATGCTTTTGATCAAGATCATTTAGAAAACTTCTGCTCAGAAGTCATTTAATCCTAGAGTTGGCCAAATTTACCACTCACTGACCTATCTGGCCAGAGTTCTCCTCACCTTTGTTTGAGCAGCTTTGCCACCCAGCCCTGCTGAGCCTCAAGAATGTTCCCTGTTCCCCCACTGTGCCAGCCATCACTGCCAGCAGCTCCAACAGGGCCCACTGTGAGAAAGAACAGGGCCACAGGCAGCTGGTCCTGGGTTCTCCTGTGGCAATCAGGAACAAAATATCAACCCCAAATAGAGTGGTGCTTCTGTGTTTCCATTTTCAGTCACCCAGGATCTCTGAGCATAAAGGTGGTGGATAAAAGAGGTTGTGGTGTGTCCTGAAATTACTGTTGCAGAGTTGAAAAGAGCTTGTGGTGCTCATTAAGCTGGTGGTATAGCAGGGATAATGTCAATAAAAGAAACAAGCCTATTTGTAGGCTTTAGTTTCCCTTACTGAAATGAGGAACTCATTTCTGCACCAGTTCTAGTAAGTGATGGCCCGTTGATAGGTGACTGCAATAACTAAATGAATAACAGCCAGTCAGAAGGTTGTGTCAAAGGCCCTGTTTTTGTGGCCTCCCTGATGACTCCTCCTGCAGTACGTGTTCAGATGCCAGCATCAATTTCAGTGTGGAATAGTATCCCGTGTCACTTGCTAGCCTGGGGTTTTCAGTGTTTTTATACAAATGTGATAACTACATTCTGCCAACAGCACTTTTACAGCTGGTTACAGTAAGATCTTGAGTCAGTAACTTCTCCTAAGTACCCTACAATTCAGAGTTGAGTGGGACTTAACTGTTCAAAGGTTGTGTACAGGCAACTCTTGGTGAAGGTAGAGAAGGTTTCATGGGAGGCTTTTTATGCAGGATAAACATTAGTACAAGGAAAGACAGTTGGGAGACTTCTGTATAACAGGGCGAGATCATGCTTTACATTCTTGCAGTATGGAGAAACGAGTAATTTAGATCACATTACAGACTTATCAACACCCAGTCTAGGGCCAGAATCAAAGCTGGTGTTATACTTTCTGTGCTGTGTGTACACGACATTGGGAACCTAAAGCTGAAATTGTGTGGGAGTAATCTGTACATTACAAATATGGAAGCAACATGCCTGAAATGGAGCAGTGGCAGCAGGCTGGTCAATGTGTTTTGTTTAGTGTTTATGTTCTTGCTCTTAAGCCCACAGACAAATGGTAAAGACTACTTTGGTTATTAACAGCCTTGGAGCCTCATATAGAAACTTTCTGTGCAGTGAAAATTTTTCCTTTTTTTTATATTTTTAAATTTATTTATTCATTCCAGGGTTTAGTATGGAAGAGATTGTGTAGATTTGTGGATTATGTAAAATATGGGATAGCATTCTGCCCTTCACGTGGCTTGAGACAAATGTACCTCTGATCACATTCTTCTGTTACTGATTTCAATTCACTCTCACCACCAAAAGTCATTTGAGCTCTCTGGGTAATGAATAGAATTCTTCCAACCCAGGCCAGGCCTTGCTTAGCACCATTTATCATTAATTGAATGTTCTTTAAATCATTCTTTAGCACTTTGTAAACCCTTTCTCACTTGGTTCGTTATGTCACAAGCATTGCTTTTTGTTTAGAGACACTTGAGCTTGAGGATTTGATGCTAAACAAAAACCTCTCTTCCATGGTATTTGGCTCATTTTCAAATATCATAAGGAAGTGATCTTTACTGTAGTACTGTACAGAACAGGAATACATATCATTTCTGGGAGAGGCAAATAATATTCACTCTGATCTTTTTTAAAGGAAACAGTTTCTCATTTGTAATAGCTTTTAAATTGGCATTATAAATTGTGCCTTTATATAAGGTCTGATAAGCTGCAAACTGAACAGGCAGCACAACATCTGTGAGTCTTAAACACTCAGTATCATAATATTTATTCATTGTCAGAGTCCTTGACCTTAAACTGTAAGAATGAATCTTCAGAGCTTTATGCTCCACAACATCAGTGTCCCTCAGTGTCACCCCAAATAGCAGGGGTGCATTTGAGTGAGCAGTCTCTTGGTCAGGGCAGCGTTCTAAAGCAAGTCACTGACACCCCAAAATGGCCAGACAGGGAACCACACTGCCCACCGGGTCAGTTCCTTTCCTGCAGCCTTCCCTGCTGCTCACAGCTGATCTATTTCTGCTTGAGCATGAGCCAGCTGGCACATCTTTCAACTTTTTGTATTATTTGATTCATTTATCTTATACTTCTGTCAAGCCAGGTTTTATGAAATAGTGTTAACTGAAGTATACACTAATCATCAAGTACTCCTTTCAGCTTGTGATTAAGCAGGGCAGACACATTAACTTTAAAAAAAAAAAAAACCTGCTCTTTGAAGAGTATTTTCTGTTTTCCTCATAATTGTGTTTGATATTTAAAATAGTTTTTAAAAGTTTAGAAGCAGAGGGAGGCATCTGTCACTTGCAGCTAAGAGCTCAGCAATGTTTGTGTTTGTCACTGAGGGGGAGAGGTGCCTGGTATTGCTCACTTCACTGGCAGAGTCTGAAGAGGACAGTTCTGGGACTGCAGTTTGCTGTCCTTACCTGGGAACTGGGAGGCCCAAGAAATTAACTTGCCTGTTCTCCAATTATCAACCCAGGTGCCTTTTCCCTCTGAAGAATCAGCCCTCACATTCTACATGGGTCCATTTTGACAAGGATTAACTTGACTTTTGGTGTTTTAATCAGTAACTTCCAAGCCAGCTTTGGCTTGGGTGTATCACAGAATCACTGAGATTGGAAAAGACCTCCAAGATCATCAAGTCCCACCTGTGACTCATCCCCACCTTGTCCCCCAGCCCAGAGCACGGAGTGCCACATCCAGTCATTCCTTGAACGCCTCCAGGGATGGGCACTCCACCATGTCCTTGGGCAGCCTCTTCCAATGCCTGACCACCCTTTCCATGAAGAAATTTTTCCTGATGTCCCACCCGAACCTCCCCTGGCACAGCTTGAGGCTATAGCAGTATATCAGTACCCCAAATAAAATACGTTTTTTCAGCTGCACCTGCACATCTTCAGACTGAATGGCCTCATTACCTGTGGTCTTCCTTCTCCCAGAGTTCAGCCTCATCTGTCTAAAAACCACTGCACTTTATTTCTTTTTATTATTACAGCTTGTTCGTTGCATGGTCTCTGGTATCCTTCTTGAGAGAAGTTTAAAAGTGCTGGCGTTTTGATTAATATTTCCTGCCCTTCTACAGACTGGATTTTAAAAGATACAAAATTGACAAATTCTTGCAGCTGATGAGGTTGACTCATGTTCTGCATTAGGTAAAATCAACACAGGATCTGGCATTTTTTTCAGCCTTCCTTCCATTTCTTAGCAGTCATTTCATCTACAGAAAGTCAGATGTGTCTCAGATGGTGTGAAACAAGGAACAGGATAAAATGCAGTATTTTTTTCCACAATTATGCAACTGCAAGGGCTACTTTCTCTTTTATTTTGTGTTTTTCCCTCCATTTTTAGAGGTCACAGATATGGTGTGTTTAATCAGAATGCAGTTCTGAGTGCAGTACAGAATGCAGTTGAGTCTTGGAGCTTTCTCTCCCCCAGGAGCTCTGTCAAGTTTGTCCTCTTAGCTGGAAGTGTCTCACAGGGTACCTTGGAGCTTTATGGCTGAGAGTTTTGAAAGTAATTCTCAGATTGACTTTTAGGTGCTTAACTTGGGAGACTTTCAAAACTATACTTGGTGATAATCTTACACGTTTCACCGTGTGGCTGTTCAACCTCATGAAAAGAAGATCAGTTCTATTCTGCTTGTCATGTGCTGCCCTGTGTGCTTGGGGTGTGTGGAGCCTTGAGTTTACTGTCTGTGTGGTGGGCCAGCCTCACAGCTGCAATTAACAGCTGGGCTGTCATGGGCAAGGCAAGAGAACACAGCAGCTTACAGGGATCTCAGTCCTGGGGACTGCTGAAGAACCCATGAGAGCTCTGAACCCACCCTTCTCTCCCCTGCTCATTGGCTCCCACTCCCAGTGTTGTGTCACCAGTGTCCTTTGGCCAGATGATTTCTGTGGATGGAACACCTCTCTAACAGGTTGGCACTTGGGTGGCAAGGACCAGGAAATTGAGTATTCCCCACTAGTGTGGTTCTGAGTTAGGAGGTACTGACGTGGTGGTGATAATTTTACAACTATTTCAGAAGCAGGGTTTAAAAAGACAGAGATCTCCAAGTCCTGCTCCCACCTGACAGAACAGAGCCTGTAGGATGCCACAGTGGCACTATGCCAAGTCCAGTAATTTCTAATTGATTAAATGCAGTGAAAAGGCATCCCGTGTGTATTCTGAAACTTGAGATGGAGAGCCAATCCCTGCACTCTGACTTCATTACCCTCATAAGCAAAGGTGCAAGTTTTATAGCTGAGGTAATTATACAAAAATTGTACACAATATGGGTTGTATTTAACATAAAATGTAACTTGTATGCAACCCGTGTCTGGTTGAGAGAGGAACAGAACCATAAACCCTTTGATCTAACAAAGAGGCTTTGAAAGAAACAGATTGGGTACAATACTGAACCTGTAATCAGCTCACTTTATTGCACTATATGGGGAGAGGTTCATTTATTTACTGTTTAGGAAGTGTTTTCAATTTTGTAAGTATCTGAAAGAAATCACAGATCATAATTATGTCGCTTTGCTGTGTAGAACTCTTAACACTGTTACAAAGCTCTGGAATTCACAGGGACTTTCTGTTAAAAGTTGGGAGACACAAATCTTGCCCTTGTGCTCTGTCAGATTCTGTCTTGGTCTATAATAACAAAGGCAGTCTAGATAATTTCTTACCAGGATGTTTACTTCCCATGCTGTTGGAGGGTTCTGAGCCAAAGCCACTGGAATCAAACGGAAGGACTCCCGTGTACTGTGGTAGCATTTGCCATCCTACACCACTTTTCACTGCTCTGAATGCTCAGAAAAAGGACTGTGCTTCATCACAGTTACCAGAATTAAAAGTGAAACAGTTTTGTTTATGCAGTTTTACAAAACATAATATCTGCAGCAGCCTGGATGGACAAGAGATGGGTGTGATGCTGAAGGCCAGTACATCCTCAATGAGTCAGCTTGGAGTCTGGCCCCAAAGGCATCACTCCTTGTTACAACTGCTGTGTGAGAGGAAGGCAGAAAGGATTCTGAAGTTTCTCTGTCCTCTAATTACTTGCTTTCTTTTCCCATGCTCCTAATGGCATTTTGGAAAAATAAGTATTGAAAGGCCTGCTACTGCCTTCAGTGCTGAAGAACCGCCTTCCCTTTTGCTTGTTTTCAGCTTTATCAATATTAAAATCTGCAGTCTATTTGAAAATGAGTTGATGGTTTGCTATCCAGTGGTTTATACTACTCTCATTTGTGTGTCTCACTGACCCGGGTTCTTTGTTCTCCATGGTGCACTGATTCCTGCTGGTTAATCAGAGATTGGGTGGTGTGTTTCTTGGAAAATGATCATGTGACTGAGCAGGAACTTATTACAAAACCCTACTAAAACCATGCACGAACTGTCATTTCTTATATCCTTATCCAAAGCTATCAGACACTGTGTGGGAAGGTACTTGAGAAGTCATCTTTTCTGCAGTGGTTGTTCTACCAAATCAAGACATTAACTGTGAGGATTTCTCTCTTATCACTGTGAAGTCATTTCAGGGTGCCAGTCACCTGTCTTTCACACATGCAGCTTTGCTCTTCCATTGAAAAGAAACAGGATTTCAGAAGCAAAAACATGGGAGGAAATTTGGATCAGAGACATTATGCTACATGAGAATTTAGACACCTTGTGGAAGTATGGGAACTATTGATCCCCAAAACCCCACTAGGAAGAGGAACAGTGTGTTCTTTCAGAGAATTGCCAGATTGCAAATAAGTCTTCAAAGCTGGTCCATGAGAAGAAAGAAGGAAATGACACACTGGTTTTCAGCTTGTGCTGATCAGAGAGCTTTTGAGCTGCTGGAAACTGATGGACAGTGTTGTAAAGGCACAGAAAATTCCCCTTTACCTTCCCTTCTGCTAGGTTTCAGATGACTAAGTCAAGACTGATCATCATAAAAACAAGGTGAGGCAAGAACATACTTTTGACCAAAAAACTTACTATTTTAGTCCCTTAAGTGAAGTACACAGTCTATACCAGCTCCTTTGGCTTTGGTGGCTGTGGTCCAAATACCCCTCACTACAAGAGCTGGATGAAGCATTTGGACTGCATGAAGTAATTATTTTTCATCTTATCTTTTTGGAAATGGAGAAAAAAAATGTTATGGCTAATAAGACCACCTGCTAATTAATCTGTGACAATCCCTTGATGTGTGTACTAGGACTGTTTAATGTAATATCCCCATGAAGACAGCCTTGCAGTAGAGTAAGTTGCACAGATTGTTGTGCAGTCTCCCTCCTTGGAAGTCCTCAGGACCAATCTGGATCAAGCCCTCACCTCACAGCTGACCCTGCTTTGGGCAGGAGGTTGAACTGGATGAAATGCTAGGATCTCTTCCAACCTGCATTCTCCTCTAAACCTATGCATGGTGTCAGTCTTTTACTGCCTTCATTTTGGCTACTGGAGTTATGTTTGAGGAATATTGCACAAATCCCAGCACTGTTCAGTGTACCCTATTCCAGCAACTGCCTCAGGTTCACCTACATGTTGGGTTTGCTTGCTAGGGAGTTCCAAATGAAGAAACAGTTATTTTATTCAATGATGCAGTATTAGTCAGAGTCTGCATGAACATATTTCCAAAGCACACCCTGTGTATGTGACAGGAGCCACAGCACCAGGGACACAGGGAAGCACCACATGTTGGCAGCACTGCCTGAAGAGAGCTTGCACTGCTCGTCCCCTGCTCACTGACAGTGTGGGATGAATGTTTCTCCAGTTACACAATCACTGGATGACCAACAAAAACACTTAAAGAAATAGGAGATGTAGTGAGAAGATATGTTCATAATGAACATCTTTATTTAGATTTGTGATAGGAGACAAAATTTCCTAAATTAGTCCAAAGATTCATTCCTTGAATTGAAAGTAGCAGCAGAGTACCAGAAGGTTGTGTTTTGGGATGCTCAACAGAGACTGACCAGGGAAATGGTCTGTATTTCAGTGTCTAAGTGCTGTCTGTGTTTCCATGTCTTTCAATGCATTTTAATGTGTAAGTATTGGACTTGCAGCTCAAAATCAATGAAAACTGAGCTGAAGACTGTGCCATGGAAATTGTCTTTTTTTGCAGGGGAGGATAGTTGCTAGAAAGGAGCTGTAAGCTCATACCCTCTGGCACTGTTTCCCTAATGGGAAAGACAGAGGAAGGAAATTTCACTATCACAGAAAGTTTGGAAATGTGATGTGATTTGCACAGACACTGAAAGCTGTGCAGGCGTACGCAAGACTGGCCTAACTGTAGTGCTCAGCAAGGAGTCCTTAAAAACAACTGAAGTAGTAAAAATACTCATAAAGATAAAGCAGAGCCATAAAACTGCCTGAGAAGACCCGTCTCCATCCAGGAAACATGGAAAGCAGGTCAACATGCAATGGTTTTGTACAGACTAAGGTAAGCTGGCCAGAATGTGAGGTCTGAATGTGCAGGAAACAATGAGTAGATCAAGGCACGTGTGAGGAAAAGTGAGAGACTTAGAGGTCAACAACAGAGACTTGGAGGGCAGCAATAAAGACAAGCCCAGGAGTTTTGCTGGAATTGTTTCAGCAGTGCTCTGTGTTTTAATGCTGAAGCTGTAAATGTTCAGAAGTTACTTTTATACTTCAATATTCTGTTCTTTATTTCAGTCCATAAATTTATGGGCTTTTGAAAACCACTATTCAAATTTCATCTGTTACCTCTCCTTGGTTAGGAATTCTACTGCCCTCAGCCAGTGCTCTTACTGAAACTGGAGTTTCTTCCTCAGGCCATCCTTTTACTAAAGGTGACATTTGCAGTTCACTGTTATTTTTCAAGCATAAAGCTGGTTTTGCACACAGTAATCTTGAGGTCATCTTTCTTCCCATCCTGCTGTGACAAGCATGGATTGCAGGACCAGAGATAACACACACATTTTCCACATGCCAGCTTTTTCTTATTCTCAGTGACACCTTCAATAGGTTAAATGTCATGAAATAATGCCCAGGAGTGTAGGACACAGCCCACCCTGCAACAGCCACAGGTAGGATACTGGGCTTTAGGTCCAGTCAACTGTTAATTGCTATTTCCCCTTTTTTTCCCTTTAATTTTGCTTTTGCTGCTGCAGCTGTGACTGAGGGTCCCAGGAGTGAGTCAGGAGGTGTCAGCAATCACTTCTGCTTGAGCCAACGTGCAGCCAAGCACACAAAATCTGGTTATTGATTGTCTCATGGCTTTGTTCCTCCCTCACTTCCTCGTCCCTGGTTGTGATATGCACACACAGGAATTTTGGAAAGGTTGACTGATGAGGGAATTTTGTTATTTCTGCACGTCTGAGTTTGGCCAAACTGACAGCAAGCAGACAGGAAGGGATGGGTTTACTGGCACAGCACTGTAAATTTAACACTTCTTAACTTTCATTTTCGCCTTCAGATGTTCACATAATGAAATTTTCCACCCTGCCCTGCCATTGTTTGGCATGCAGCCTTCCACTGGAGAGCAGGAGGTGGCAAATGAAACGGTACCCCCAACCTTTAGTACAGAACATTTTCACCATTCTCAGGAGAGCTTTAAGGACAGTGACTGAAATGTACCCCCATGAGCACTGAAAAATAAGACCAACATGAGTAGGTCACCTATACCCTTTAAAAAGTTCTTATCATGCAACTGCTGGATGCCTCACAACCCATGTGTCACAGGCTTTCTCTTCCATTTCTGGAACTTTTAATATTCATGTAGGAATTAGGAGACTAAAAATGTATTTTTTGCAGATTACAATTTTGGATGAGCACTGCAAAGTTACCGGCAAACTGAGACTTGCAGGTACGATCCCAGGGTGGTCTGGCACCCAAGCTATGCCACAAACCCTCACTCTTGTCATTATTTATATATTTATCTATCTCTGAGTTGAAAAAGTCTAGAGAGGCTTTCCTGTGGCTCAGTGTCCATCGTGCCAGGAATTGGAGACAGCACAAACAGACAATGCTTGTCTTACAGTAACTTTTTCAGTATGATATACACACTGAAGTGTTGCCAGGGAAATGTCTCTCCAACAGTTCAGTGAAATGTGAGTGAAGCCTCATAGACAGTAGAGAAACAGCACTTCAGCCCAGAAAAGGAACAGAAAGCGAATGAATGTTCATCCCAATGAGTTATTTGTACCACAAAGTGGCCACTTGTGACAGAAGCAGTGAGCATTTCACCAAAACATGAGTGTGTTTCCATGCTATAAATGGCCTTTTGTGCCCCCATTTCAACATCCTCTTATCCCTCAGTGTTCCACCTCAGGTTACCAGGCAGCTGTTCTGCCCTCACACTGATTTGTAATCATGCTCTGGTGGTCCAGAAGTACCTTGTTGCAGCTGATCTTGCTGCTGGGGCAGGGAGACAGAAAGGTGCCACATGGGGGTCCTTCCTTTTTTAATGATTGGGTGCCACTGGTGGTTTAAGGACCAAATTTCCTGTCCAGCCAGTGATCAAACAGTAAAGCAGAAAGCAGGGTATGTTTCCTCAGGAAAGGAAATACATAAAGACAGAGCCATCAGTTCGTAGGTGGAAATGGATTTTACTTCACCCTTAGCACAGGAAGGTTGGGGGAAGCCCCAGCAAATCAGAGATGCCAAGTGTTTACAGGGGGCCCAATATTGTACTTACTGTGCTGTCATATGCAGCATTTGTAAGAACCTCATGGAGACATCTCAAACAGGCAATAGTTTGGTTAGATAGGAAAAGAGAGTTAGAAAAAATTCACTGGTGACCTATGAAAAGTTTGGACTGTTGAACATCATCGCTTCAGGGTTCTATGAAGTTGGGAAAGAAGACTCAAGACGTCCTGAGCTCAGAGGAGCAAACTTAGAAACAGATCTTGCACTGATGAAGAATCTTGCAGATATGATATATAATATCAGAACAATAATATGATTCAGTTGGAAGGAAATTGCAGAAAGCTGATTGTTGAGGCTACAGACCACCACACATTCAGACACAAAACAAAATTTGACTCAAGGTGCAAGTATGGTCAGCATGCTGTTGAATAGGTCAAACAGTCTGCTCGGAAAGGGCACCTATTTCATCAAAGTTAATGCAAGGAAAGCAACTGGTTCTTGCATTGTGATACAGCAGACACAGAAGTGGCTGTTCAAAAACAGGAACTACTTGCAGAATTGGTTTTCTGAAGGAGAAACCTTACAAGTAGTGTAGAATATTTGTAGAAGGAGTGCACAGTGAGCTTGTTTAGTTGATCTCTCTATCCACCTGAGAAATTAATGGTGCTGTCTTGTTCTTACTGTACAGAGGGAGTTTTATTATCAATTTCAGTGAGTAAAAAAAACAGGTCTTGTTTGAGCAACTGGAGTGACTAAGTCGTTCCCTGAATGGCTGTACCTCGGCCAATCCTTTAAACAATTCTCCTAAGGAAAGAAGATGTTTCTTCTCTTCTGATTATCCCAAATCTGATTTTTCATATCCAATCCCTACATAGCTTTTCCAGGATTTCAGCAGTCTTCAAGCACAGGGAAATAAGGAGGGTGAATACTAAAAGCTTAGAAGCCATTGGGTAGAGTTGAATTCAATTAAATTTCTACTAAAATATGTTCTTTCTTACAGTATTAGACATCAAGATTCCCCATGCTCTGTAGAAAAGAGAGGTTAATAAGAAAGGGAAGTATGCAAATGGGATTTTTAAACCCTAACAAAACAGCAAATGCAAAGAATGTAAAGACAGAACTTCATGTCGTGGCATTGAGACACAACTCACACATCATTTCTCCCTGCTGATTAAATGTCTAGAATATTTTAAACAAAGGGCTGTCACCTGCTAATTCTGGTGAGAGAAAAGGCACCACATTAAAGAAAAAAATCCGAGTGTGAAAAGTCATGAGAAGTGGATACAAAGCAGCACAGGCTTGATACAGCCAAGCAGATGAATGCTCAGAAAACTCAAGTCTATTTTTCAAGAGATTGATCTCTAGCAACCCTGGACTATATACAGGGGACCTCGTGCATGAACACGTGTGCACAGCACTTGCTTTGCCTCTGGGAGTGCTTTACACAAGAACTTATTATGCATTTTCAAATAGAGAAACTAGACACAGGGAGAAGGAAACACCTTGCCCAAGCTTGTCCAGCAGAAGTGTGACAGATGGAAAAATGAACATACCTTTCCTCATTTCCCTGTCTGCCTTGTGACTAATTTCTGTAGATCTTTGATCGACACCTGTAAATCTTTCTCTAGTTATCACAGTGCCACATTTGACCTCATATTAGTCAGCAGATGTGTTAATCATCATTAATTTGTAAACAAATTCCTAAAAATAGTCAGACATAATACCAAGGAACAAATAAAGCAGGTTAAAATCCTTGCTGGTGCACTGGTCTGGCACTGCTCTTGTGGGCTGCAGGTGCCTGGCAGTACTTGACAGTGCTGCCAGCCCTGGTCCTGGAGGGCTTGTGCCTTCCAGACTGCAGGGAGAAGCCTGGCTTTGTGACAGGTACACAGTATCTGGCATTGAAAATCAGCTCAACGATCCTATCCAGCTATCCTGCTGGTATTCCCACATCCGGCACGGTGGGAAGAGTTTATATTTCTGGGAGTGCAGTTTCCTTCCAGTATTCCCAGTACTTTGGAAAAGCACCAAGGGGCAAATCTCACAGGCAGAACAGGGAGCTCTGGAGAGCAAGGAATTCTACAAACACTCTATTGAGAAAGATCCTTTAAAACTTGATCAAAAGCAAAGAAGGAATATATTTATGTGCAACATAAATGCTTGTTGTTAGTTATAATCACCTGTTTAAATGCTTTCCTGGCCCACATTGTAAAGCCCTATGGCTCTACAAAATTTCTCTTGAAGCTGCTCACTCTCTTCCTACAGACAGGTACTGTAGGCAACGTACAGGCATGGAGACTGGCCACACAATGCTAAAGCTGTCAGAAGCCTTTCAGGATTTATTTTTTTAATTTTAACACTTGTGCAAGGTTGCAAACATTGTTCAGTGTGACACCCACGGAGCACAGGCAGGAATGAAGGCTGCAGCAGGCAGGAGAAGGAGGGGATGCTCACAGCATCAGAAACTGGTGTCTGCCCTCCCTCCTCCCCTCCCTCACCCACGTTATGTAATGCTTTTCAGCACAGTAGCCACACGCCCTCCACTCTCCAAGACACACAATGACCAGGACATTTTGGGAATCCCCTTTTTTTCACTCTTACTCAGCTGTTTTGCATACATGGTCCTGGGGTATAAAATGCTTTTGCCTCCCAGGAGGGGTACAGAGCCTGAGAGATTAAAGTCAAGAAACTTTGACAGAGAAGAGCCTCCCTGGCAGGGTTGGGAACACCACACAAAGCAGGGTAAGAATCACTGTGGCCAGGTGTTCTCTCTATCACTCATTTACTGCAGCTCACAGGTAAAGTAATTTTATGGCAAACTGTATCTTTGTATCTTTTTTTCTGTATTAGGACCAAAGTGTTGGACTCAATCTCTCCTGCTCTGTTCGCTGTTCAGCTGCTTTGAAAACTTTGCCCTCCTTTTCTGCTGATTTCAAGGTTTGTGCGTAATAACAGGTAACACTGTCAATGTTATCCACAGAACCCCGTGGTGCAGAACACAAAGCAGGTTCTTGCTCTGATGCCTGTGAAATGTGAGTGTTCTCTTTCTTCTTTTTATTTTTATTTTTATCTTTTCCTCCCATTATTATTTTTCATCTTTTTCCTCTTTTTCTTCATTTTCTTCCTTTCTCCATATGTATTTTTTTTCATGTTCATTTGGGATTTTTCCCTTTTTTTTCCTCTTTCTGTTTCTCTTCTTGCTTGATTTCTTGCTTTCATTCTTCTTTCTTTCTTTCTGTGTGATGTGTGAATAACACAGCAACATTTCACATCCCTTTTCTAAGCTTGTGGTCTGCTCAGACACTGATATTTGCTGCTTTACACAACTGGGAGACATTTGAAATTCTCTTGCCAGTGTTTTAAATTAACACATGGCTGCAGCATTACACTGACAAAGCAGTGATAGTTTTTGTATCCTTACACTGAGTGTCAAGCAATTTTCATTTTAAAAACAATGTATTGGTTACATCAGATCAGTTAGTCTGGTGAGTTTCTGAGTGATGTTAAAGGGCGTTACCCTCTTGGGTAAAAACTGACCTTGTTGGGTTTTCTCTGTCCTCAGAAGTGTTCCCATAACACAGAAAACAAGGTTTCAGCACTGTGAACTAAAACCATAAGTAAAGCATATAAAATGCTGTGCCCCTGGCAGTTTGTGTTCAGATCTCATGCTGCCAAGAACCAGCACACTGGAGAGAAGGATATCAATAACAACGTGGAGAAAAATAGGAAGATCCGTGGGTAAGAGCCTTGTCTTTTATGGTTTCATAGTTTATCTTTAATTTGAAAAGGGAAGATATTAAGTGGTTTGGGTTTTGGAGAAATCTGTAATGTGTTTCCAAAACATTAATATTAACAAAAGAACATTGTCCCTGGGACAATAAGTCCCTGTATAAACTAAGTTACACATGCATCTTAAATTTCTCAGTCTTCAGGCTGTTAATTACTTCAGGTTTCATTATCTGTTGCTTTTCTTCCCACACAGTGCTCTGGGAAGGGGCATACTGTGGCTTTACTATTCATTCCTAGTCCACTCCTTCCCTCCCTGCTTGGCTTATGGACTCAGTATGACTTTTAGAGACAGAGCTGAGCATGTCCCTGCTGATGCTGAAGGCAAAACTAACAAAAACTAAGTTCGTTGCCTTATACTAAGTTTTCTTTCTGCCTTTTAAAGCTTAGAAAAGGATGATGCCAAATCATATGATCGGACCAAGAAGAAGATCGAGGTGCCGCCTACTGTAACTTCAGCAAAGGCCAGGGAGGAACAAGAGGTGTGTTCCCATCACCTTTGGTAATAACAGTTCACATGAGTGGTGCTTGCTGCTCAAAACTGCTCAGAGTTGAAATTATAAAGGTGTTTGCAGTGGCAGATACTCTTTGATTAGTAGAAAAATACTTTTCTTCCCCCATTTCATATCAAACTGTTGATTAGATCAATAGTTTTGTAGTCAAATAAATACACTGGAGCAGATCACATTTATATCTAGTTTCTTGAATTTATCTGTAGCCTTTTAATGGTCATATAACCTTTTAAGATGGAACTTAAAGCTGTTTAATAGATCTGAAAACAGTATGCATTTTTATCTTTTCTCTGTCCAGAACCTCCCTCAAAATGGTATCAAAGTTTCAAGCCAAACATCAAGATGTCCAAGACATGTAAGAATAAGAAACTTGGAAAATGGATCCACCTTTCTTGACACACTACACCTGACAGCAAAGGAGGTGAAATAAGGAAATCTGAACAGGGATTTTTCAGAACTTTGAGAAGATACAGAGTGCAACGTTGCTTCTTGACATTTTATTGTTTTTCAGCTTACCAGCTGCAGGACCAAAGCCTGCCAAGGGTCACTCATGAACCCAAAGGGCCAGGTGAGAGGTACCAGGGATGGACCAGTTCCACTGACAGATCTTTTACCTCAGGCAACAGACTTTCTCAAGCAGTACTACAGTTCATTTAAAGAGTAAGCCAACTTTACCTTTATTTTTGGTATAAAAAAGTCCTCTCTCTACCTGTTTGTCTGTGACTCAACGAGAGTATGATTTCTTCCTAGATCTTGGTGACTATCCTGTTACATGGCATGAATTCAAAAATTACTATTAGAAAAGCTAAATAAAATTACCCCTGCACTTCATATGCTCTATCTGCCAATCCTAGATCTTGGGATCATAGGAATGGACTCTGAACCATGCATTCCTCAGCCCCATCCCTTTGGAGTGTGCTACATCCCAGTACATTAAGGACTCTCTTACAGAGTCTTGCCTTCTGTTTTCTTGTCATTGGCTGGAATTAACTCCACTCAGATCAGTCTCAGATATGAATAATGTGGGTAATGTGTTTTGTTTGTGCTGTTCCAAGTATCTTTTCTGTGTGTTCCTCTCAAGGCTTTAGCCAAATATTGGAAGGCCAGTCTTGCTTCTCAGCCTTGCTCTGTGCTATCAACATAAGCTCACTGAGCATGCCAGGGGGGTACTTAAGAGAGGTTTGTGTTCTCACAAAAATGGCCATGGTGCAGAGGTGTCTTGTTGCAGAAAATGCTGCAACAGCTGGTTGAGGTAAAAGAGTTTGCAGTGACATTTCACCTGATGAGCTTTCAAGCAACAATTCAGTGTTTGCTCATCCCACTAGAAGACAATATTAAACTTTCAAAGAGACTCAGCCAAATAATGTCCACTTCTTTAGATACTTTGAACTCTTCTACAAAGCTTTCTTCCCTCTGAGTCTTTCTGAAAGTCCCTGTCTTACACACAGGCTGTACTCGCCACATCTCTGTGTCTGCTCATGGCTGTTTGATCACATTGATTTACACTATCTTACATGCTTGCCCTTGATCTTTCATCTTGCTGAAATGTGAAAACTCTGAGACAGTGCAGGCTGTTTTCATTCTGTCTGTAAGCCAACAAAACAATTTTTGTCTGTGCTGTGATAGATATTTTCTAATGTTTTGACTTCACTCTCTGTTATCAAGCTAAAGAATTTTAGAGTTGGTTTCCCTGACAAAGGAATTGCTCAGCACTACCTTTTAGGAATGAAAATCCTACTTTGCTCGGAAGAGCTGTGTCCCTGTGACAGTAATGGAACTTTGAGAGGACAGTCACTGCCATCCTGTCTTTGGCACAAAGCTCCCCTGTTCTCTGATTTTCATTTGCTTGGGATTTGACAATTTCTTTTTCATGAGGCAATGGAGGTTTTCATGAAGAGTAGAGTCAGGTAACAACAGCACTGTCAGTGGAAGTCTTCTCCTGCAGAAGGATGCTCAGAAGCTTTATGGCTTCAGCAATGTCTGTGATGTTCTTGACCCTGAATGTCTGCACTTTGAGTCAGCCCCAAGTCATGAAATTCTCTTTGTTTCTTTTCATGGCTGTTTCCTGTTCAAAAGGTCAAAAATGAAAGAATACCCAGGCCGACTGGAAACGGTGACCAGGGACATAGAAACTACAGGAACCTACCATCTGACAAAGGATGAGCTGACCTTTGCTGCCAAACAGGCCTGGAGGAATGCACCCAGGTGTATTGGGAGAATCCAGTGGTCCAACCTACAGGTAAGCTATGGATCTAGAGATTATGGGCCAAATAGTCTCTGCTGGGAGTCAGAAGAATGTCCTTTGCTTTGGTAAAACATGCCATTACTCCAGCTGAGGACTCCCTTCTGTTCGAATCATAAGAACACTTTTTGTAGTTCTCTGCTTCATGGCTGAATGAAAACATGTGGGATTGTGTGTGTAGGAACCAGGCGTGTCATGGAACCAGGTCCTTGGAGGATTGTTATGTGTGAAAATGGTGCATGCAAAGACTGTCAAAATGAACCTTTCCTAGTGGAGCTACAATCTTTCCTTTCCTTAAATGCATAGCAAAAATAATAAGCTTTCTTTACTGTTTCAAAAGAAGTTTTATTCTTTACATTTCTGTTGGAAACATGCAGGTGTTTGATGCACGGGACTGTAAATCAGCAAAGGAAATGTTTGAGCATATCTGTCATCATATTCAGTATGCCACAAACAATGGGAATATAAGGTAGGCCTCTTTAGTTTTAATTTTAAACAACAAAACTCACATCCAGACCTGGCATCAAAAATACCTGAAATTGTTTATCTAAGTATTTTGACAACTTGTCTCTGCTCTTAATTCTCCTGGTATTTATATGTACCTCTCATGGGACCCATCAGCCATTTTGAAATTTTTAACTTTCATGACTGCTGTTGCAAAATCTTTTACAATTCCTGGGGAAAAGCGTTTGATTTGAAGATTCAGGAAGGTGGGTAGAGAGGATGAATGACTTTATTTCTAGTGATGTTTATTTTAGAAATATAAAATATTTTCTGTTGGTAACAGTATGTCTTAACAATGAGAATGTGTTTGATGTGGTGCTGTGGTGTAAGGGGGTGTGACTGTCTCTCTGTGCAGATCAGCCATCACTGTGTTCCCTCAGAGGACTGATGGGAAGCACGATTTCCGTGTGTGGAACAGCCAGCTGATCCGCTATGCTGGGTATCAAATGGCAGATGGATCTGTCCTCGGGGACCCTGCCAACATGGAGTTCACACAGGTATCCAAATCCAGCATCCAGCTGCTTCCCATCTTGGCTAACACATCTCCCTGGGTTTTTTCCTTGCATAGTGGTAGGGAGCTGAGGAGTCAGTGGGATGTTCTGCCCCACAGGTTTCAGGAGCAATAATTTCTTACAGCCCTGATACCAAAGTATTGCCCTCCGTCTCAGAACAGGGTTTGCTAATACTGCCCTGTCAGGGGGCACAACCAGTACTTCAGCATGTCTTGACATTGTTTGAATGGGAGAGGTCACCTTTATCACTTACAGTTTACCTCAGCAGGTTTTAGAGGATTAAAATTCTTCTGTCGACAAATCTGGAGGGAGAAACCTGAAAGAAACACAAAATATACTTTCTGTATTTACAGTTGTGCATCGATCTTGGGTGGAAGCCGAAATATGGCCGCTTTGATGTACTTCCACTTGTTCTCCAAGCAAACGGCCAAGACCCAGAAATATTTGAAATACCTCCAGAAATTGTCCTTGAAGTGCCAATGGAGCATCCAAAGTAAGCATGCAAGATTTAGATAATTGCATTTTTGCCTCTGCCTCACCTTGGCAGGTTATTGGGCTCTGCCTGTGGCAGTCATTTTATGAGTTCTTTGTCAGGATGAAATGATGGTAAATTGTCCTGAAAGATAAAATGCCTTTTAGAACAATGAAATATGAGTTTAATTAAGGAAGTCAATAGCAGTTTTGCTGGAAGTCTTTTTTTCCCCAATCTGCATTTCAATCATATTCAGAATTTTAAAAATCATCTTTTCTTATGCCAGTGTGATACACATGTAAAATACGGCTTCACTTGTAACAAAGTGTTTATTCCCTTTCTCTTGTTTTTTTCTTGTTTGTTTTGGGACTGGCATGCAGATTGCAGAACTCTGTAATATGGTTCTGCAGTTTCTGTAGGAGGCAATCCTCACTGCACTGAAAACTGCTGTGAGCTTCCACAGCCCCTGCTCCATGGGTCCTTCCTCCTAGAATTGGTACTCTTTGTCTTCCTGGTCTTTTCTGGTTATTGCCTTAAGGAGGAAAAGACACGCAAAAATAAAGCAAACTGCTTGTTTGACAGGTATGAATGGTTTAAAGATCTGGATCTGAGGTGGTATGCACTGCCTGCTGTGGCCAACATGCTCCTGGAGGTGGGAGGTCTGGAGTTCACGGCATGTCCTTTCAATGGCTGGTACATGGGGACAGAGATAGGAGTGAGGGATTTCTGTGACGTGCAGCGGTACAACATCCTGAAGGTAACCTGCTCAGGTGGGAGTGGGTTGGTCTGCAGAGGGAATGAACTTGGTGGGGGAACAGTTTTGAAAAAGGGACACTATCAGCATTTGAGGGGATGGGAGAGAACAACTCCCTGCTTTACAAAACTGCAATAACTTCAAGAATCAGAACTCCAAAATCCAAGGTTAACCTTTAATCTCAGGTGTTTCTGCTGACATCACTTTCCCAGCATGAGACTGGCTCTTCCCCCCTCTGCACTAATTTTTCCTGCATATTAAGCTGACAGGGTGGAGAAATCAGAGGGTCTAAGTTCCATGCAGTAAATTTGCTTTTCCCTTTTGTCTCTCCTTTTCACACGTAGGAGGTGGGGAGGAGAATGGGACTGGAAACAAACAAGCTGTCATCATTATGGAAGGACCGAGCTGTTGTAGAGATCAATGTGGCTGTGCTTCATAGCTTCCAGGTCAGTCAACACGTGTGGGAGAGACACTGAACACTGAGTGTCCCTTTTGCCTCTCACTTCGAACAGCTTTATACAAATGAAGTGCAAATGACCCAATGCTCAGTGAAGATTACAATGTGGTTCCAGTGGAGTTATTCTTGATTTACACCTGAGAAAGCAGAGGAATACATATTTCCTCTCAGGTGAAGGCAGAAAGGAGAGAAAAAGAAAAGAAAGTTAAGGTCAAGATTTGTCATCTTTTTAACACACTTATCTGTGTGTTGAAACCTATGTCAAGCCATTGGATTAATATATTTCATTTTCAATTACAGCTTATTTAACGTATCATGACAATATGAAAAGTGGGTAAAAGTGAATCAGAGGCTTTATTACAGCATGCACTCCCAGTGCTGGAGAGGTAAAATGCTGATATTAGAGAAAAGATCTAAGAGTCTGTAATCAAAGGCCCGAGCCTCAATCTGTATTTATACAGTACTTGCTGATAGTATTTATTTCACAGGGACTGAGTAAAGTCCTTAAAATATTAACCAAAGCAAGAGGATTACTTTAAATACATCAGGTAGAACAGCAGAATGGGCTTTTTAATGCACGCTTTTCTCTTTTTTTGCAATTATTCTAGAAACAAAATGTAACTATCATGGATCACCACTCTGCCTCCGAGTCCTTCATGAAGTACATGCAGAACGAGTACCGCGTGCGGGGCGGCTGCCCGGCCGACTGGGTGTGGATTGTGCCTCCCATATCAGGCAGCATAACCCCCGTGTTCCACCAGGAGATGTTGAACTATGTCCTCACTCCCTTCTATTACTACCAGGTACACATCATCAAAACCAAAAGCCGAATCAGGCAGACAACCTCAGCAGTGCAGGTGCAGTATGGGATCTGAAGGAGCCTGGGTAACAAGCCCTGGTTAATTAAAGTTCACTGGAGAGATTCAGAAATGGCAGACAAGAGCTACTGTATGTCAAAGGTTATGTTAGTTCTGTTGAATTCTCCAGCTTTCATTAAAATGCAGTTTAATGCTACAGGGACTGATCCTGTATCTGTACTCAGTGGATCACATGTACAGATTTTATTTGATCTGGCCCTTTAAAGATATACAAACTGTGTGTTTACTATTTTGCATTTCTTACCTGAAGCTTAACTTTATTTTTTAAAGGTGGATGCATGGAAAACACATGTGTGGCATGATGAGACCCGGAGGCCAAAGAAAAAAGAAATCAAGTTTAGCATCTTGGCAAAGTAAGTGGTTCAAATAAGACTCTCCATGCTTTGGCCAGCTATTCTATTCTTGTGATGTTTCTGTTCTACTTTAAAAACAAAAAAACCACTATTGCAGTGGGGACCACTTAAGTGGTTTGAATCATAGCCTTACCTGTCCACACAGAGCTAACATTCATATCTAAGGTTCTTGTTCAGGGCTGTCTAGTGTGTGCTGCTTCTGAACCATCTTCCAAGGAAAAGTCATGCTCAGGATCAGTGTTTCCTCCCTTGTTTGTGAATCAATCTGAATAAAGTAGCCCTACTGAAAATTACATATGATTATTTTTCCCCAGGGCTGTACTGTTTGCATCTTCACTCATGCAACGAGCCATGTCCACCAGGGCCAAGGTCACTGTAATCTTTGCCACAGAGACGGGGAGGTCGGAAACATTTGCCAACACTCTGTGCAGCCTGTTCAACTGTGCCTTCAACACCAAGGTAGGGAGTGCAAATCATCTACACTGCATGGAGGAAGAAGTCTGGCTTCTCCAAACCTGGGTTTTGAATGTTCAGTAAAAATAACTTGGATTAGAACTTTGATTTTGTCAGTTTGGTCAGTGGTCATCTGACACCAAAGGTATCTAAGGCTAGTTCTTATGTCTGCTAGCAATGTCTCATGAGCTTTATTCCTTCCAGGTTCTGTGCATGGATGAATACAATATTTGCGACCTGGAGAATGAAACACTCCTTTTAGTGGTTACAAGCACTTTTGGAAATGGAGATTCTCCAGGTAACGGAAAGGTAATGTTCCCCTTGGAAGTATATGTGAGACTCAGCTCACAGACTGACACCAAAGACAACTCTCTCATTTGTCTAATGTCTTTGAGTAAGATATGGATCAGGGTCTCACTTCTGTTTTGAACCAGGGTATTTTCCTAACCTTAAGTATTTTATGAATTTTTATGCAGACCTTGAAGAACTCCTTACTCACACTGAAACTGCTGAGGAAGAAAATTAGGTAAAAATACTTTGTTGTTTGGTTTGCATGGGATTGAGTCCTTTTGCATTTCATGTAGCTCAACAGAGCAATCCTGTTTTTATTTCCACCTGCAGGTACGCTGTGTTCGGTTTGGGCTCCAGCACATATCCAGAGTTCTGTGCCTTTGCTCATGCTATTGACCAAAAACTGGCCCAGCTTGGGGCTTCCCAGCTCACTCCAGTTGGTGAAGGGGATGAACTCAACGGGCAAGAAGAAGCTTTTCGCACCTGGGCAGTCACTGCTTTCAAGGTGAATATGGAAATATAGCTCATATTTTAGTTCATTCATTCCTATTAGTTCAGTATTCACTAACTTCCCAGAAAAAGGAGGGGAAATGAAGGAAAACAAACATCTGGATTTATATCTGAATTTGGAACTCCTCTCTTCTCTACTGCTTGCCTGAGTTGGAGAGGGAACTGAGTCCCTTTTCTATTATAGTTGCATGAACCCTGTCGGGTGATGGAATGGTCAGTATGAACAGGGGTGATAGCATCAAACATCAGAATTTTTTGCAGTAGAACTTTTTTTAACTATATACTGGCATGGAAGTGGAATGTTACTGAACTCACTGGACCCCTGTAACATCACTGAGCTCCAGAGAATCAATAAGAAATAGCAATCTATGAAACTGATAGCTCCTCGTTAGGATATGATGATGATAAGAATAATTTTTTTACTGTAAATAGCCTCATTTTTTTGTGGTTTTTTTTTTCTAGACTGCCTGTGACATTTTTAACATCCGTGGGAGACACAGTATTCAGTTGCCTGATATCTACACCTCTGAGGAAAGCTGGGATCCTACCAATTACAGGGTAGTGTATGACTCTCAGCACATGGACCTGGCTAAAGGTATTGCTCCCACCTTCCCCTCCCTCTGTCTTTGCTACCTCAGATGAGACTGAACTGGGAAGGTTTTCCAGAGGTGCTCTTGACCCTGCTAGATGGTTGAATGCATATAAGAAGGTACAGTGCTCAGAGAAAAAGCACACTGGTTTACATTAAATGATCTTTTCCAGCACAATAACACTGGAACTAACACACATTTAGACATTCCCAGAGGAACAAAAGCTGGGATGAACTGCTTTTAGTCAGGGACTAGAGCACACACAACTGAGTGATCATCGGTCATGTTCTAGGGCAAGTGAGGTTTGGCTCTTCTCTGCATGTTGTTTGAAGACGTTTTAAACAAACCTGATCACAGAGTTACCATGAGTCATGTCCTTTTTTTCTCACCAGCTCTTGCAAGCATTCATGCCAAGGATGTAATTCCCATGAAGCTGAAATTCAGGCAGAATCTTCAAAGTTCAAAGTCCAGGTATGGATGATACCTCATTCTTTTGAATATTGGAAGACTACATTTTACTAAAATCTTAAATATCTAAAATGACTGGTTATAAACATCTCCCTGCAGTTATTAAGAAATATATAGGAATTTTGTACTGTCCTTAGTAGAACTATGTGAGCTGTGCAGTCTGCAGTGGGGCTGCACTTCCACTGGCTGGTTGATTTTAGGCATGTTTATTCTGTACTGGACAGATCAGGCAGCACTTCAGCACCTGATTTGTTTGGATACAAGTACTTCACATATCTAAGTCTCCATGAAGTCCTAAGCTGGTCTGGTATTTGGTAATGAACCCAAGCGAGCCCTTGCCAACTGCCACTGCAGATTTATTCCTTTTCTGCACAATTCAAGGGAAATCCTGTCAACATAACCAAGATCTGTCTCATCTCTTTCTCTTCTCTATCCAGTCGTGTTACCATTCTGGTTAAACTGTCCTGTGAGACTAATCAGGAAGTGCACTACCTGCCTGGAGAACACATCGGGATTTTCCCAGGCAACCTGCCAGAATTAGTCCGTGGTATCATTGCCCGTGTCAAGGATGCCCCTCCAGCTGATCAGACTGTCAGGCTTGAAACCTGCACTGGTGGTAAGTTGGCTCTCTTTAGACAAAATAACAGAGGATGTTTGACAGATTTCTTTTAAAACACATAAGAATTTTTATTGACAGAATTTGATTCTATGATCCTTTTCTTACGTTTCACTAGGATTTTTTTGCTACTTTTAAGTTATTCCTATAATTCTTGATTCTGATTTTGCACACTCTGGCAGTCCATGGTGACTTCACCAGGGTTTGCAGAGGTACCCGAGGTGACACTGTTTGTAATTCAGTTGCTGAACTGGCCATTGATTGCAATTAAATTAACCAACAGTTTTCTTATTGTTGCTACATATCAGAGTCCTAAAATAGATTTACATGTCCTGACCATCTTTCCCATCTTAGTAGGAACAATCTGCTAAATCATGGGGTTTCTGGCACACAGAAAGATGGTTTCCTCAAATTAAAGACTTATAGTTTCCAACTAGTCTTTTATCATGCAGTTCTCTGTGTCAGATCCTCCCCTTACAAAACGTGTGAAACCTCACATTAACCTCTTTCAGAGGGTCCTGTGGTCTAGACCTGCTGCACCCTCCCCGGAGGCATATTTTGAAGGACACTGACTTTAGCAAAACTCTACAGCTGCCAAATACCATGGGCGTTGCCAAGTGGCCTTTTATTTCCCTCATTTCCAGGTGGCTACTGGACCAGTGACAAAAAGATTCCAGCCTGCACACTCCCTGAGGCCTTGACATACTTGCTTGATATCACTACCCCACCCTCCCAACAACTGTTAAAGAAACTCTCCCAGCTGGTGACAGCAGAAGGAGACAAACAGAGGCTGGAAGTGTTGTGTCAAGTAAGCCTTGGGGCTGCAGCTTTGTTTGCAGTACTTTATGCTGGGCCCTCTGTGCCCTTTGGCTGTGTAGCAGAAGCTTTAAAATCTTTTGTAGTGATAGTGATGGATTTTATGCCTCTGTTACATGTTCTGTGTTCTTGGAAAGCAAACCAGAGTGAGAGAAGGGGTCATCTTGAGGCTCAACTTGGGCGTGGGAGTCGGGAGGCTTCAGATCTGATGTTTCCTGTGTGGTTCTGGGTGGGTAACTGCCTGCCTAGCCCTCACCTCGTGGTGGGAGATATTTTTGTCTGAGAATTCGGTACTGTGAGAGTAAGAGGGATGTGGTTTTAAGTACTCAGAGACTCATAGGTGTGGCAAGTGCTGGCTCCTCCCTCTGGGCTCAGCACAGCTCGGTATGGACTAGGGCTTCTACAGTTCTGTGCCCATCCTGTTACAGGAAGCTGAGAAACAGATTCTGCTTCAGTGTCTGTATCCTCACTGAGAGACCCGGTGTCTGAGAACATCAGATTCTGTAATTCTGTTTTCAAAAATTAAACCATTGCTTAAGAAAACCCAATACGGATCTTGGCAAAGTTTTGAGAACTCTCTGTTGATTTGGCTGCATATTTAATTGAATGTAAAGCAGGATTTCAAACATCCCTGCTCTCCTGAACTCAGCATGACCTGGTAACACTGTGGTGATGCCTCTTGGCTTTTAGAGCACAGAAGAATACAATAAATGGAAGTTTTACAACAGCCCGAACATCCTGGAGGTCCTGGAGGAGTTTCCCTCTGCTGAGGTCTCCACAGCTTTCTTGCTGACTCAGCTGCCATTTCTGAAGCCCAGGTACTATTCTGTCAGCTCCTCCTGTGACATGACAGCCAGAGAAATTCACCTGACAGTTGCAGTTGTAAACTACAGGACAAGAGGTAATGAATTGTTGTTTGCATTTCCCTCTTAATTAAATTATATTTCAGGCTGCATTGTGGTTCAGAAAAAAAACCCTTTATCTGCTATACAGCATGAAGCATATTTGTAATAAAAAATGTGTATTGTGGTACTTGCAGAATAGTACACTGCAGTGCAGGTGGTTTATACTGGGTCAGGCTTTGCTAAAATCCTGCAACATCTTCATTGTATCCTTGGTTTACAAACCATCACTAGACATACACTTATTTAAAAACTGTAATTTTATGTATAAACTGCTTTTTTAAAAACAGAGAGCTTTTGAGTGCTGACAGAGATGTTCTCCCTTGCTCTGCTTAGATGGAGAAGGGCCTTTGCACCATGGAGTCTGCAGCACGTGGCTGAATACAATAGCTCTTGATGAAACAGTTCCGTGCTTCATACGCAGGTGAGTGAGTGCAGGACAGAGAAAAAAGAAAATTAAAACCCTCAAAAAACCCCAGTCCTTAGTTCAGCTTCTTCAGTGGGTTTTTTATTTGTTTGCCTGTTTTCAAGTGACTGGTGAGTGCAGGCTGGAATAGCTGGGTCTGAGAAGAGAATGGATTCCTTGCCTTCCAGAGATGAGATCCTTTACCATGTCTTATGTTGAGCAAAATCACAAATGATTAGAAAGTTCTGAAATAATTCTATTCATATGACCCCACCCCCACTGTCAGCTTATCCACTGCAGAGCACGGGAGGCTGAAGGAACAAGGAGCACCCAGCACCCCGTTCAGCCCCATTGCTGCTTTCAAACTGGGCACTCGGGCTGTGCTGCTCAGAGTCAGCCAGGACACTGACACTGAGAGTCCATCAGAAACTGATTACCTAATCAACATAATTTTACATTTTAGTGCTAATGAATTCCATCTCCCAGAGGAGCCAACCAAGCCCTGCATTCTGATCGGCTCGGGAACAGGGATTGCTCCCTTCAGGAGTTTCTGGCTGCAGCGTCTCTATGAACTAGAACAGAGAGGTACTTCTGGTGACTGTCACATGGAGGGGCTGTGGGGGTGGGGCCCAGCACAGGTGGGACATCCCCAGTCCTTCAGACAAGGGCTCTGCAGCCAGAGACACCCACAAACGTCAGGCAAGAGACTTGTCACCCCCAGGGTGACTGGGCACTGCACTGGCACAGCTACTCCATCCCACTGGGGACCATCCCGATGCTCCTGAGGGGCTTGGGGACTTGGAGTGTCTCTGTAAACCCTGTGTGTCAGTGAGTGCCCCAGGTGCTCAGACAAACACTTCCCCCTGTTGGTTTCAGGGATCAAAGCAGGTGACATGACGTTACTGTTCGGCTGCCGGCAGCCAGACGTGGATCACATCTACAAAGAAGAAACTGAGGAAATGAAGAGGAAGGGAGTCCTGAAAGAGATCTACACAGCTTACTCCAGACTGCCTGGCCAACCTAAAGTAAGGCTGATTCCTCCATTCTTTAAAGGTTGGCTCCTTCCAGAATCATCCCTTAAGTTAAGATCTGGACTCTGCTTAACAATGCTCTTTAAAAAATGTTAGGATTTTGTTTTCGTGTATTGTGACCAGATGACAAAAGGCCTCACTCCTTCAAATGAAGGGGAATCTCACTGTGCACTCCAGCACAAGCAAGCTACATAAGTATAAGCTCTCATTGCACTTCCAATGCAAACAGCCTTTGAAACTATAAACTGGAATATGTTCAGAAATCTTAGATTTTACAGGATTTGATTAGTCTGTGAGTTCGAAGTGAGTTGGCCCTGGCCATTCGTCCCCATTTCAATGACACAGTGACCAAGAAATTAATTTTATGTAGAAGAAATCTTGATGGAAAAAACAACAGCACTCAAGTTATCCTCTTTTTACCTCTCCTGGAAAGTTAGGAGACTTTGGCATATAAAAGAGTCTTAGTCTGCTTTAGTTTAATCAAGAGACAGGCCCAGCTTCCAAATCAAGGGGCTTGTAAAGGCAAGATGAAGACATTTTTGTTCTCTGCTGTGGTGCAGCACAGACCTGGAATAGATGGGGCATTTAGAGCCTTATTGCACAGACGTTGAATTTAGAAAAGCCAAGAGCCAAAGCAGCATTTAAGAAAACCTTGTCTGATGATCTTCTTTCTGTTTCTAAGGTCTACGTTCAGGACATTCTTCAGAGGCAGCTGGAGACCCAAGTGTGTGAGCTCCTGCAGCAGGAGCAGGGCCACGTGTACGTGTGCGGGGACGTGCGCATGGCCCGGGACGTGGCGCGGGCGCTCAAAGGGGCCATCGCCAGGGCCCTGGGGCTCAGTGAGCAGCAGGCAGAGGAGTATTTCTTCCAGCTCAAGGTATGCTCTGATGCACAGGGCATTCTCAGTGTTCCAGGGTGGGTTACAGGAGCCACTGAGCTGCCATGAACTCCTTTGCAGACGAATGCACAAGGAACAAAGGCTTAGTCCCCCCACTGTGACTGCAGTTTCTCTTTGGTCAGGGTGTGAGAGTGGCTTGTGCTGCTCTTCTCTTACACCTGCCCTCTTCTCCAGTGTCTCCATGTGGGTTCTGGGGATCAGCTTTGCAGTGTGTCAGGAACATCAGGAGTTATTTTTATTACACCAACAGGCATGTGGTGGGATTGTTGGGGTGGGATTGTTGGGGTGTCCTGCAGAGGGCTGGGAGTTGGGACTCGATGATCCTGGTGGGTCCCTTCCAATTCAGCATATTCTATGATTCTATGAAGAGAGGGGAGTGAGGGTAGGAATTTAGTGGGCCCATCACTGAGACTGCTGGTTTTTAGGACCCTCTTGTTATCAGAACTCATCCTGGAGCACGTGCCTGGCATTCAGAGAGGTCCCTTTCACTGACAGTAACAGAAGTTTACAGAATTGGTCCTACACATGCAAAAGGCATTGTAGTTACTGAGCTGATAGGTAAGGAGGAGCTGGCAGCACTTAATTCATCCCTTGGGTGTCCTTCTTTTTTGTAGAGCCAAAAGCGATACCATGAAGATATTTTTGGAGCTGTTTTCCCACATGAAGTCAAAAGAGCTTTGCAACCCACCAGTTGAAGAACAAATCCACTTCTGTTTTAGACAATACTTGCACTTTGTGGTTACTTTCAAAAAACATGGAGTCAAATACTTTTTCCTATACATGTTCAATCAAGTACATATATAGGATTGTAGGATTTGACTCCTAAACCTCAGCCTTAATTAAGAAAAATACTAAATTTAACTTTTGTTGCTATTTATTCTAAAACTCTTCTCATAGATTATCTTAATAGTAAAAATACAAATTATTTTTTCATACTGTCTATGCTAGTATAAATCTGGTGTTTTTTGTAAATAAAAGGAAAATGTAGAGTTTTGTACTGTGGTACCTAGAGCTGAAATCTTTCTTTGAAATGTACTGTTTATCTTTGTGACCTTATTTATATCAGATTGGTTTACCTGCATATTATCTTCACTTAAAAACAAGTGAACAGTTGTGTCACTGAGAATTGTCTGCTCACAGGCCTTGCTGGATCTGGAGCAATATTTGCAAATGAGGTAATACTGTGTTGGTCCCCAAGTGGAAACACCTGCTGCATCTGCTTCAGATGTATCTGGGGAGCAGGTAGTAGTGTTGAATTAGGCTTTGTGTGAGTTGCTGTTGTTGTTACATAGCCTGTGGCATGAAGGTTCCAAGAATTCCAAAGCACTTTGTACATTTGAATCCTATGCTCTGGTTTACTTGATTTGTTTGTAATAAAAGATACCTTTATACTGAGACAAACAAGCTGGTGTGGGTCAGTGTGCCTCTTCTTGCTCTTGGCTTCAGCCTGAACAGGCAGAGGCAGCTGAGTCAGCTCTCAGGTTCTGGCAAGGTGGGTTTGGGGTCCAGCCAACTCTTCTCCACAAGGAAAGGGCTCATCTCCAGGGGTTACACATCTGCCTGTGATCAGTTTTGCATTTCTGTCACTGCCAGGGAACTGTGAGTTTGCACCAGAGTGTGAGACTGGCTTACAAACTGCCCCCACTGTATTTGGACTTGGATTCTTTCTAGGCCTTGCACTTATGTCAGAGCTTCTACTTCCTTCTCTAAAGTTACCAGGGCTATCTGATCATATCAAAAAAGCTGAAGGTGAGATTTTTCTCCCTTGTCTCCAGGAGCTGGAATCTGATGAAGGCAGAGTTGAGCCTCAAGAGCCAGCAGTGCCATGTGTGTACAGTGTGCTTCACACGTGCTGCAGGACAGCCTTAGCCACAGGATCCCAGACACAAGACAGATGAGAGGACATGGACAGTGCTGGCAGAGAGCAGGAGGTGGCAGAGAACAGCAACAGGGAGTAAGGACAGAGGAGGTTCCTGGCAGGTAGGGAGCCCTGATGGGCACTGAGTGCACACACTCCATCAGTGTCATTTCATACTTGAACTGATGTGCTCTGGGTTTAGGTTTGTGGGCTGGGATGGAATGGAACACTTTGCCTTAAGGAAGTTCTCTGTGAGCCCTGGGCTTGTGAGTCCTGGATTCATATGAGTCCAGCAAAAGTAGGAAACAGAGGGGGTGAGTTCCAAACTGGAGAGTACAAATGCACCCCAGGCCCGTTTGGGGGGAGCATCACTGCACAGCCCACTTTCCATGCACGTGGTTAAATATGGGGATTCCCTTGCCAGGATTGCTCTCATGGTATCTCAGGTGTCTTTTCAAAGAAATCTCTTGCTCTGAAGCACCACAGCATCACCACAACCCTTTAAAAATGCTGGTTTTGTACTACAGCCCATAGTACACTTTCATTTGTAGGGTCAGAAGCTCAGGGGGGAAAAAAGTCCCACTGTTTGATCCCAGGCTGAGAGCAGACTGGGGTCCCCTCAGGTCACACCCATCCTGAAGGTGTGGGACACCACTGGAAACTGCCAGCCACAAAAGGAACAACATCTGTTCCTTTCAGGACCTCAAACAGGTCAAAGCAAGAGGCCCAAATGTTGAAGTTGACTTGGAAGCTGCACAATTTTACATTTTATATATTCTAAGGCAAGTGTTACTGGGGGGCATTTTCATCCCAACTCCACCATTGCAAAACTTTCCCCCTTGTAGAGAGGTGAGGAGGCAGTTAAAGGAAAGTACTTAGAAAAGCAGAGATCTGTTTTAATTCTTTGTGAATTTATTTAAACGGGTCCCAACTGTAAGTTAACATTGGTTGCAGCACAGATCTGAAGCTGAGTGTAATTGCTTTTTCTACAGAAATAAATGGGGATGATAAAGGGCAGACATTAAGGTCAGTGGATAATTATTCTATTCCAAGATAAAAATTGAAATTTCATTGAAGAAGCCAGATACAGAATATACCTTTTAAAATCCTGAAACAATCAAACAGCCTGTTCTGTGGTTATAGAGTGCCCAGTGCAGGGTTTAAGCACATTTGAGCACATGAGCAGTGCTTCAGGGGCAGAGGGAGCGGGCTGGGCTGTTAACTGAGGTGGTTGTGCACCTCTCTAGGCTGGGACCTGGCTAGGAGTTACAGATTAACACTTTCTGAAGCAATTAGTGCCTGGTTTCATTAACACTTAAGCCAAACTTACATGGCTTTAAGGGACTTCAGCATCCAGAACTGGCTGTGTGCCAGGGCACTGAGGTGCTGACAGACCTCCTTGTTCTTGGCCTGGTTCTGTACCTGCTTTTGAGTGTTGGCAAAAACCCCAGATAAAGGAGATAACTGGGACAGTTGGGCTGGACTGGGGCAGGTCCCCACCCTGTGCTGGCTGCCCTGCATCCCACAGTGCACAGGGCATGTTCCTGAGGTTTGGGGAGCAGTCTAACATTGGTGTATATACTTCTCACCTGGTTTCAATAACATTTATTAACTTGAGGAAAAGGAACTGAACATGTGGACAAGATCCATGAGTGCAGGGAGGTGACAGAAGGTTGGGCCTTGTGTCAGGGTAAACAAAAAAACCTGAGGGCTGGTGGGGCCAGGCAGGGGCAGCAGGCCAGCCCCTGCCGGGTAGGGGGATAAGGGACAGCTGAGGCTCATGAGGGACAGCTGAGACTCATAAAGCACAGCTGAGACTCATAATGCACAGCTGAAGCTCATAATGAGCTGAGAGCTGTGGGGCAGAGAGAGGCAGTGACTGTACTGGGTATGAGGCCAGTCAGCTCTGGGACTCGCAGGCAGAATGAGGTCAGGTAGGTGAAAGGCTTTTTCTTTTTGTTTGTGGGTTTTTTTCCCTGGCAATGCTGTGTTATGTTGGTCCTGTGCAAAGGGGTTGTGCTCTGAGTGGGTGGGAGCCCGGGCCGCTCTCCTCTGCCCCAGTTACCCAGCTGGGCTGGGCTGGGCTGGGCTGAAAGGGCTGGAGCTGCTGCTTTGGGTGGGAGGAGCAGGCTGAGCTCTGAGGATGAAGCTGGGGTGTGTAGTGTGCAGCTTTCCTGGATTGTGCTCCAGTCAGTTCATCTGTAGCCTGAGTTGTGCTTTGTGGGTTGTTATTTGGTGCCTCCTTTGAGTGAACCTCCATTTCTGTGGCTGCACTGAGGCGTTTGGTGTGTCAAACACCCAGCAGGGCTGGTTGGAAGGTTTAAAATGCCATTGAGTGTTTCAGTGCAGCTGGCAGGGGCTGGGAACAATCCCTTTATGCTGGAATTTGTCCCTGTTGAGATGTGGGTGTTGGCTGCTGGTGTTCCCCTTGGAATGGCTCTCCTGGAGTGTTGGAGCCTTCACTGCTGTTGGGGGTTCACTTTTGGGAATCTGCTCCTGTTCTATTTGAGCTCCAAATGGATGGGCAGGGAAAGGTCAAACCAGGACTCAGTAACGCTTGCTTTATCCAGAGCAAAGATTTATTCACTGAAAAGATTCCTACATATCCAGAATTCCAGTAGCAGAGTGCAGTCTTGTTTGTTGTTGTTTTTTTTTCCCTGCTGGTTGCATAAACTAATACAGAAACTGTTGTTAATCCTAACAATTTGTAATTAATTTAATAGCAATTCTGGAAGACACTCAGTTCATAGAAAATATAAAAAAAACATTTGTACTGTACAAAGTTTACATCACATTTGAAAAGAAAACGTGTCCATGTTCACCATGTTACAGACCATTTACATTCACTACTGACGTGTGGCTCCTGTAGCAGCATTGTCACCCTGACAGCTCCAACGGGAGGGGGACAGGACGTGTGACTGAACACAACCCAGGGGCTGTCACTTGGTTTGTAGGGTGCTGAGGGATGGCAGAGCCCTGTGCCCCCACGGGGCCTGGCCGAGTGCCACCCCTGATTGAAACTAAAATGACCCCAGAGATGAGAACTGGTCTCTCCTCTGGGCTGAACTGCGACCAGAGGCTGAAGTTTGTTTTTTAGGGCAATTTATGGGTGTTCCGCACACCACCCAGATCAGGTTGGATTAGAAACCCAAATTCTCGCTGTTAAAAGCAGGTTTTTAACAACTTCCAGTGCCCAGGATGGGAGCAGGGCCTGTTCCCAGCAGGGCAGTGCTCAGTGGGACATGTCCCTCATGGCAAACCCACAGCCAGGGTTTGAACTGCACAAGGGCAGTTACAGGAGGGGCAAACGGGGACAATCTGTTGGGTTTTTTAATCATTTGTTTCAATCTGGCTGCACACCCAGTGCTGGGTGTCCTTCCCCCCAGCCTTAGGCATATCCTGAGCACTGGTAAGTTCCCAGCTGGGCCACTGGTCCCACAGGGAACGTCCTGGGTGTCCCAGCTCTGGGGGGCTGCAAAGGGACAGTGTGCAGGAAGCCCACGGAGGGTTCCAGCCTAGGGGCAACTCACTTCTCACTGCTTTGGGTTTGTGCTGTTGTTGTTTAAGCAGCACTTGTGGGAAAACAACTTCTGCTTAAAGCTGGTGACACACAATTACTGAGGGAAAACAACCACTATGGAGTCCTGCAGAGCCTGAGGGTGCAGGTGAAACAGCTGTGCCAGGAGGGGGTTGATTTGCCTTTACCAGGGGAGAGGAAAGGGCATCAGAGAGTACTGCCAGGCTGCACCTGGCTGTGCCAAGCCCAGTTTCTCTTTTATATCCAAGACACATTTAAAAAGGTCTCTGTCAAAACACTTCTATGAGGCTACAACTGACACAGGAGTGAAGGTCTCTGCTCAACAGAACTCAGGTTTTGTGCCACTTAGTTCTCCACAGGAGGCAGCCCAACCAAGGGCTGGCACTTTGCCCACAAGATTTTGGAACTCCTCTCCCCAAGCCTCAGCTCAAATCCTTGTGATGGTGAGGAAGGGGACCCTGGGGGGTGTAATGAGCTGGTGCAGCTGCAGATGTGAAATCCAGTGATCCCAGGGAGCCCTAAGGACCTGCCTTAGCAAAACCAGTGCTGCACAGACAGGGAGGGTCTGAACTCTCATACTGAGGGTTCTCCTACAGAAGCTGAGGAATGTGGATGAGAGGCACGAGGGAGCCTCTGGTAATAGGACCTGCAATTAATTTGCAAGTGGGATGATGAATCCATCACTTTGGTGCCATCACTGGCTGCTGCCTCCATAACCCACTCACTGTGCGCTGGGGGGGAAATGTTTCTTTGGTCTAGAAACCAACCTCTGAAACAAGTCTGAGCTGTTGGGGTGAGGCAGGCCCTCCAGACCCAGATATTGCCTTCCTGGTTGCAAGATTTCTGTTGTTCTTAAGTTTTTTACCCAAAAACAACTGCTATAGTCCTGTATTTTTCAAGTTTGTGAGTTTAAATGTGACTGATGGTAGGTGGTGGCAACACTCTGTGTGTGACTCTGAAACTCTTAACAAACTCTGTGCATCAAGGCCTTAGTTAATGCATTATTTAGGGATGGCTTTTCCCTGGTCCTGTCTCTCTTGCCTTTCCCTGCAGCTCTAGAAAATATCTTTTCTTCTACAACTGCAGTGGTGATGGGGCTGGAAGGGTCAAGGCTGTTGGGCAGTGTTATGTTTTCAGAAACACCACAACTTTAGGAGACTAAAGCTTGTGGCTAAACTTAAAAGAATCTGTCCCCTCTGCAGAGCTGTGACAAGTCATGGGTTTATTTCTAAAGGCCAGCAAGTCTTAATTCCTCTGGGATTATATGATAAGGAGCAGGTTTTAGTGTGAGTTCTGTGGAGAAGAGCGCCTGAGTCATTAACTGAAACACAGCACCCACGGCTGGACACTCTCCCTGCAGCAGGAGATCTGTGCTGGTGGAGCTTAATTCAGGGTGACCCAGAGCTGGACCAGCCCTGCTGAAACCAACCTCGGGGCTCAATGACTGGCTTGGGCAAGTCCCAGTGCAGCAGCCTGGGTTTTACCTTCATGAAGGAAACTCCCTGGTAGGAGCCACGTCACTGTTCTGCAACAACAGTCCCACTGCTCAGGAAACCCAACACTCTGCAGGCAGAGGGTGGCTCCTACTGACCACAGACACCAGGAGGAACCAGAAACAGTTCTTCTCTTTCTCAGTGCTATTTGAGAATGGCTGTAGTTAAACTTGATTCACTTGTTTATTATGTTTAAAAAAATATAGTTCACACAAAAGTATCATGTAAACATTGTTTAAATAACTGCTGGTGCTCAGGCAGGACACAGGGCTGAGCTGATGGTCTTCAGAGGGGCTGCACCAGCCTCGGCGCGTGGAGGAGCCACTGAGGGTTCCTGGTGCTGTGTGGGAGCAGGCAGAGACATGGTCACAATGACACCGGGCTAGAGCTTTGGGTTACTCGGCTCCAGGATTCCCAAGCCAAATCTTTCAAAACGCAGGACAACTTTGCTACTGTTAATGCTGCAGAGAGTGGGGAGGGAGAGGAGAAGGGAGGGGGGGGAAAGTGTTACTCATAGTTCTTCTAACAAACCTACTGCCCTAGCAAAGGAGCTGAAATAGGTCTGGTTCTGCTCTCCTACCACTTCAGATCACACAAAAGAGGCTCAAGTAATTAAGCAGCAAACACGTGAAGTTATTCATGTGACCTTCATCAGTGGGAAGAGCCAGCACAGTCTGATTTGCTCAAGCAGGAGGAACAGAAGTTTTTCCCAGGTACCTCCAGTGGGGGGAAGCCCAACACTGGTTTTCAGGGGGCACTTGGTTCCCTTGAAGTAGAAGGGAAAGAAAAACTGACAGAATTATCTTTGTAAGAGAAAGGGGGTTTTTGACAAGGTACATGAATGGGTTAAAAGAGCCCAACAGAACAAACCCAAACCCCTTTGCTCCTCTATAAAAGGGGTCTATTCCCATGCTCTTATGCTGTTGGCAGAGCCAGAAGCACTTTCAACTCAGCCTTTCTTGTGCTCAGGTGACAGCTGAGCAGAGCCTGAGCACGTCAGGTCCTGCAGGAGACTCAGGGAGTGGATGTGGGTGTTTGTTCTCAGACAGCAGAAACCCCACTGCTCCTCAGTGAATGTTCTCCTCTGTCCCTGTCCTGTCCCCTCCAAAGCAGTGAAAGAAGACCTTTTCTAAAAGGCACGTGTTTGCTGTGGTACCTGTGACTCTGCCAAGCCCCCACACCGAGTCCTGCTGACCAGGGGATGTAAACAGAAGCAAACCAAAACATTTCAAGCACTACATCTGGGAGGGGAGGAGGAGCTGAAGGGTGCTCCTGCCTTCCTCCTATTTTACACAGCTTTGTAGCTGATCCCAGCTGACCCACATGGGCCTGTTCTGAACACTGCCCATGGCCTCATTCCTGGTGGGCTAAGGACTGTCAGCTGCTCAAGTGGAGCAAGACAATCCTTCTTTTCACTCAAGAACTGGCCCTGGCAAAGCTGACTCTGGCTCCGGGCCCCAGGGAGAACTGGCCTGACCTGGCCCTCAGCTCCTGCTGGCTTGCAGTGCAGGTGGAGGTTCAGTCCTGGTGGTGCCATGACAATGTTCCTGTCACCTTCAGCCACAAAGCTCCAGCACTAAGGACACGGGCACAGCCTCAGAGCGACTCAGGGAACTCGCAAGACACACACAAGTCACAGCAGTTTGAGGCCAGCCCTGACCTGCTGGGCAGGACACCCAGCCCGGGCTGTCACGTGCACCTGGTCAGTCAGGGCAGGTCCCTGTGCCCTTCCCAGGAGGAATCACAGGCTCCCGAAACGCTCCAGGGGGAGAGGAGGCTGTGGTGTTAGCCAGGAAGGTCTCGCAGACAGGAGTGGTTATTGAAGCTAAACAGCCCACACCAAGCAAAGGCAGAAAGGAGAACTCGGATAAAGTGTTGATTATGTCCATGGGTTAATTTCGTGGTTTGTTTTTGCTTTTTTAATGGAAGGTGATTGTCCAGGTTGCTGGTTAGGATACGACACATGGAAGCATGCAAGGTGGAGCCCATTATTGCACCAGTAGCTACAACCTACAAAGAAATATGGGAGGGAAGGGAAAAAGACACCATGAGAGTTAGTTTTCAGTTATTTAAAGCAAGCCCTTGAGAACTACATACTGCAAAGCTTTGACCAGGCTGGAGCAGGGGTTAGTGCAGTGTGTGAAAGGATCTGTCAGAGGGGAGGGCCTTGGCTGCTGGAGCCTCCCCCAGGGACCTGGACAGGTCCCAGTTTGCAGGGGATGCCTGTGCCTTCACCTCAATGAGCACTAAGTCAGCAGTCAGTGCTGGTAATTAATACTGGCAAAGTCATTCTCCCCTGTTAAATGCTCTTAGCAGACAAAAAGGAGCCAAGTATGAGATTCCCATGAACCACTTGGGGGGGGTGAGTGTCAGTCTGCTCACCCAGGCAGAGAGAGCTGTGTAAGGCACTGGTTCCACAAGCTGTTCAAGAACAACTCCCTGTGGAAATACTAATGCAAAATAATCACAGGTGGTTATGATCAGGTGTTGCAGGAAGATTGTGAAGAGTTATGGGAAAAGAAGGGGTGAGTTAAACATCAGAAAAAGGAGAAAAATGAGAAAATATGAGCAGTTCAGGAGATGAAAATAAACACTGAACCAAGGACGTGGGGAATGGGCACTGGGTGGCAATGTGTCTGTGGCTTCACACTCATCCAGTCTGAACCACTTGAAAGGGAAACTCTGGCATGTTCTGGGGTCCTTCCTGTCCTCAGGCAGTACCTGCCATTACCACTATAGGGAAAGTTCTGACCACTTTAGGGTCAGGGTGGGCCCTTCCCATGCTGTTGGTGGATGTTCTCTGACACCAAATAGCCAGATCAGTTTGGATCTGCTGGAGCAGGGGAATATGGTGAAGTAAGCAATGAACTGTCTGAGGCACACAGCTTAACTGCATAATTTCCCAGAACTAGAGAAGCAGAAGAGCATAGTGTTCCCATCCTGTCTGGTCTGACAGTCCTCAAGAAGGCAAAAAAGCTCAGAAAGGATCAGTGAACAAATGGAGTGGCACAGCTGTTGTGAACAGCAGCAGGTACTCACTCAGCAGACTTCCAGAAGTGTCCTGGGTGGGAGAGCCGGCGGTTCAGTTTTGGCAGTTTTTCAAGCATATCCATGAGGACAGTGAAGCTGGGCCTCTCGCTCAGGTCAAAGGCCCAGCACGCCGAGAGGATTTCCTGCAAGGACATTTGTGGCTCATTACCCCACTGGGCTCACAGGTCAACTGTGCAGAGCAGAAAGCTGACTGAGCACTGTGATGTGTGTGAGCCTGGGCAGATACTGACTGTTCAGCAGAGGGCCTGTTAGAATCCAACAGTTTCCTGGTGCCTGAGGAATGTCCACTTCTGCACAGCAGTTGCAGGCATAGGCTCAGCCTCTAACCTGGTCTCCTGTTCTCATCTGTTCTCTTTCCTGCCCTTTATCTTTAGAGGTTTATTTTACTAATACCTCTTGAAGCAGCTCCTGAGGAATACCTGAAAGGAAGGATTCCTGCAACTGATGTACTTACATTGACTTCTTTGCCCAAACTAACAGTTGCAAGGACTTGTTTCACTCCCTCGCCGCTGCCGATCTGCCAGATGAGCGCCTCGGCAGGCTGGGTCCTGAACGGCCACTCTCGTGCCTGGAGCTCGTACCACACAGTCCTGCAATGCCAACACACACATCAACCCTTTTTGCCTGCCCCGAGGGGAAAATGCCAAACCCTGACACTGTTCCAGCTGCTTCAGCTGAGCTATGGAAGGTGCGTAAGGCTGTGCAGCAAACTCCTCCCACCCGTGACTTTTGTAGTATGTGAGGGAAATGCATCCCAGCTGGATCTCGGGTCTGTGAGAAGGGGATCCCTGACTGGAAGACTCAGGCCTGTGGCAACTCTCACTTGGCCAGTTCTTGGGGTACTCTTGGGTGTTCCTCCCTTACCCAAAGGCGTAGATATCTGCAGCTTTGGAGAAAGGCAGCTTGTCTTCATCTTTCCCTGGAGCCATCTCTCGGACGATCTCAGGGGCCAGGTAGCACAACCAGTCATGGGGCAGCTTCAGTTCATTCTCCCTCCTGAGTCCAAAGGAAAGAAGCAGTACACTCCTCATGTACCATGTACTGCAGGAAATGTTCCCCTATTTGATCATCATTTGTCATTCTAGAGGTGGACCAAGCAGTGAAAACTCCACTTACCTTCCTTCCTGAACCACACCCGAAATTCCAAATAATCCAAAGTCGGTGATCACAACTTTCCCATTGTCATAGAAAACATTCTTGGATTTCAGATCCTTATGTACAATCCCCTTTGCGTGGAGATACCCCATGCCCTGGGAAGTAACAGCAGAGATGGAAATGTTTTGGGGTTTTTCTTATTTCCAAACACACTTTGCTTTCTAATACACCTTTCCTCTCATATTTCCAGTATAAAGGATTAGTTGTAACTGGGGACAGGGCAGTTGTGGGACTTGTGCAGGAAGGTGTGAGGGAACAGCTCCTAGCTCAGTATGCAGCCCCTGAGCTCTGGCTGAGGCACTGCTTAATGGCTCCATTGGCATAATGAGCCCTTACCTTAATGATCTCCTGTGCTATCTGCCTGGTTTTGTTAATGTCCAGGGATATCTTGGGGTCCCTCACAAAGGAGTGCAGCGTCCTTCCTTTGCAAAAGCTACAGAAAAATTTTATATATTAAAAAAAAGTATTAGCTAGCTCTGTAATACTTAAATTCTAAAAATAATAGGAAGATGCTCTCCTTACCTGGTAATGATTGCTAAGTGAGGGGGGTTCATGCAGGCTCCCATGAACAGCACCACGTTCTCGTGCCGGGTCTGTCTGTAGTTCATCACCTCCTTTTTGAAGAGCTTGAGATGATCCTGGTTGTTCCCATCGATCTCCAGCAGCCTGATGGCCACCTCCCCGTGCCACTTCCCCTTGTAGACCTTCCCCCAGCGGCCCTGGCCGATGGGGTCCCCCAGCTCAATCTGCTCAAAGGGGATGTCCCACTCCTGCAGGTACACGCTGGTCTGGCTGGGTTTGCGGTAGATCATCCCCTGCAGGTGCGGCCGCCGGTTTGGCAGATCTTCCACCTCATCCTCATCATCCTCAGGCTCTGATTTATTTGCCTCTGGCTCTTCCACCTGTTCACGAGGGAAGGGAAAGGTGTGCCCACAGTCCCATGTGGGGGGCAGAGCAGCCCAGCAGCACAGGCTGCTCTGAGAGACCTTTGGGGCCAACCAGCACACCCACCTCTGCCTCGCGTCCGCCTCCGCCCGTGCCTGGCTGGGCAGTGCTGCAAGAGAAGCAGGTCTGCAGTGAAAATAACGTTTGAACTCCACCTGAGTTGGCAAAGCGGGGGCTGCATTGCCACTAGGGGAGTGGGAACAAGCCAATAGAGATCCTGACAGAGTTAGAGCAGGCCAGAGAAAAATACAATTCCTGCTCCATGTAACAGAGAAGGACTCTAAGCTCACTTTAGCAAATGAGGGACAAAGACTTTGAAGTGATTCTCAGTGATTAAGTGGTAGGAATTGACAGGGCAGTGGCATGGCTCTTATTACAGTGTGTTCCAGGAATGGATACTCCCATTCCTGCTCTTGAAACAGCTGCAGTGGAGCAGCCCTGTGAGAGCTGGCAATGTGGGCTGGAAGTGCTTCCATGCCATGTAATTCAGATCCTGATTATTAGTTAGATGCTTTGCAAACAAAAGGATTTAAAATTCTACTTACTTAGTGTCTACAGCAGTTTCTGGAGGTTGTGCTGTTTGTGCAGGACTGGGAATTTCTGGGAAAGTAGAAACAGTTACAATACAATTTTACACTTCAGTCTCTTACACATTGCAAGTCTTAACACCACAATAGCAATTATTTGTTTCTTATTCAAGAATTATAAATTCAACCACAGACAAAGTGATTTTACCCTTCTATTCATTTAAAACTATGCTCATCTCTCTTATGCATATTGGCCCAGTCTTATTCCTGTTCCCCCAGTGATCTGGAAAGTCTTTCTGGCCAGGCACAGAACCCTAAAAGTGAGCCTTTTTAAAGGAGGAACAGAGATATGGATAGAATCCCAGGGCAGAAAGCTAATGTTCTGCCACTGAATATTCAAAGTTTGGTCTCAGTATGTAAATCACATCACTGCCTTGGATTAGGGGAGAGAGGCCTAAGTATACACTGAGTTAAGAGAAAGTCTGAATTGGTTTAGACATGCTTTTTTTTAAAGCAGAGTTACTGTTCTTGGGCAGCATGCAGAGGTTTACAAACAAGTTATGTTTGGGCAGTAGAAGTTGGTTAGTAGAATTAAAACAATCAACTCACCTGGGAAGACAAACTGTTGTCTATGCTGAAGGTAGTAGGCAGCTTTTTGATTAATTGGGTTTTTGTAAAAAAACCAAAAAAACAGCAAAAAAAAAAAAACAACACAAACAAGTTAGAGGATCATCAGTGAGTGCCCCAAGTGCATTCAATGAATAAGTTCCCAGCTCACTGCTGGGAACAGATTAGTAGATTATCAGCCTGCTCAAGGGGGAGTTTCAGCACATGCATTTTGGGAAGCCCCTGACAGATGACACCTATCAAACACAAGCTGTTACCAGTCACAAACAGTCTGGTGGGCAAAAAGCACGTTCAGACCCCCAGTGGCAGAAGCAAATGTAGAGCCCAGGAATGTTCAAGGCAGGCCCATGTCAGGTGGTGCTGCAATGCTCTCATGTGTCAGCTTTTCAGAGGTGCCCCCACAGAAGCTGAAGCTCATGAGCCATCTGCTTTTTGGGTTTTTTTCCAATTTCTTTTATTTCTGAACAGTTTGTCCCAATACAAAGGAGCTGCAGTGTAATTCTTGTACGAAACTGGCTCTGTTCCTGCTCCCTTTGAGCAGGCTCAAACAGCAACTTGCAGACACAGGTCAGAACCTGATGCAAAATTCAGCAGTGGTGAAGGCCAGATGTAGCAGCTACTGAGCAGCATCTGACTTCAGTTCCACATCAAAGGAATTACATTTATTCTCAGTGTATAAGTTTTTGCCCTTGTCAGAGATTCTTGCCCCTCTTATCTATGGTAAAAGCTGCACACTGGGGCTCTTAATCCATAAGGTGTGTAGGGTAAACTCTTCTCCACCAGACATCAATGGTCTAACAATGGGTGTTGATTGTGGGTTTTATTTTGGAAGGGCATGGTAAAACAATTCACCTCAGTTCTCATTTTTACAGCCTGCTCCTGCCATCACCTCCCTCCTGACTTAAAGCCCCTGGTGAGCACACACAGCAGGCAGCATGCATTGTACAACACATGGGGAAAGGGCAGAGAAAGAATATAATTTCTTTTTAGTGCTTTTCCAAAAAGGAGAAAAGAGAAAGATCAAATCATTTAAGAAAGGTGCCAACATTCTCAATAATCTGTTTCCTACAAAGATCTTTTGCTGACACCCTTGAAAAACTTCTAAGAACAGACCACATCCTTTTATCAGGTAAAAAGATACACTTTCACACCTTGCTTAGGGCACAACCATGTACCCAGAAACCTACTGCTCCCTATGAAGTCCTGGTCAGCCTCTACTTGCAGAGAGGCCTTTCTGCTCTTGACAGATCTCCTGAAAGAGAGTTTACCTGGGAAGTTAAATCGCCCATCCCTCTGGCCCATCGGAGATGGGTTTGGGGGAGGCGTTGCACTGGGAGGGTTGGAAGACTGGAAAGGTGCTGGGGAAGATGGAGTGGATGAGGTTGTAGAGGAAGGATTACTGCTGGAGTCCAGGTGGTTTATTGCTGGTGGATGCTCCTGCAAAGCAAGGAAAGTCACTCATGATAAAACAGTAAAAAGAAAGGAAAAATTCCCTTCAGTGTTTGCTGGACAACAGAGAGAGGGCAGTTGTTCCCAGCCTTGACCATGGCATTGTTTTTCTAAGCACCTGGAGCTGTGCACAAACCATGTTTTACATGGAGAAAATGTCACATAGTGAAGTCTTGCAAAGTAAAAGCTCAAGGTGCCAATTTGGCTCCAACCAGCAATATCCTGCTGTCACCACATACCTTTTTAGTTAGTGCTTTGGGGAGAGTTCCAAACTGTGGTTCTGTGGGTCTGTCTACTGGATTATTGATATCAGAAGGGACAGACTCTGTTCTTCTTATTTTTGCTACTGGAAAACAGGTTGGAGAAGGGAGAGAAACAGCTTAAATCAGACTTCTTATTCTTGCCATACCATCAATTACATGGAAATGCGAAGAATTTGTAGAAAATTACTTACTGGGAAGGAAGGATATTCTACAAGCAGGTGCCTCTTTAGTACATTTGTTGTGACATTTTAATCTGAAAGAGATCCATTACATGTTAAATAAGGACTTGTTCTTGCCCAAAAAGAGGAAGCCTATCCTTAATTTGTAATTCTTATGCTAATCTCAGAGGGAGTTCTGGAATGTCCGGGCCCCAAAGCAGCACATTCATATGGAGAATCCTATTATGTGTGTCATTAGGCTAATGAAGACCATATACATATCTTAGCATCTGATTTATTTTTAATATAGTTACTTTCACTGACTCTCATCCAGCAATAGTGAAGCACTAAAATCTCAGTGCTTTGGACTAACAACCCAGAGAGAGAACAAAAATTAAAATCCTGGCTGTTATTTAGGGATTCAGCTCCCAATACAAGATTTGCCCAGGATGAGGTAGGAAGCCTGTGGCAAGGAAATAAATTTGGTTCATTCATGTGTCAGTCTGCCAGCCTGAAGTGTGACTTGTTCCAAAGCATCCCTTTGCCAAGTCAAGACTGAAAAAACAATACCACTGCTAAGAGTGCATCCCAGCAAGAGACTGTTACTGCAGGCTGCAATGAATCAAATTCCAAGTGCTTGTGAAGATCATCCCTGTGTGCTCACCTGCAGTACTTACACTTCACCCCGAACATCATGCTTTTCTGACAGACCTGGCAAATCTGAGATAGCCAGGACTTTGTAGAGAACCTAAGAAGGGACAGGAGGGGGAAAAACTCATGTTAACTGGTGCCTGAGGGAAAATGAACATTTGTAGGATGTTACAGGCTGTACTTCAGCTCTTTTTGAAAGGGGCAGGTGGTGGTGTGAAGACTCCTCGGGTGGCTGATCAAAAGCCATCTCAGAGTCGTGTCTCACCCAGGCCTGCCAGGCTGTGGCTCAGTCCCTGTGCTGCTCACCTGTGTGTCACAGCCAAGCCAAAGTCTCTTCGTACCGTCTGAGGGGATCCCTGGGAGAGCTCTGATGGAGAACAAAAGGATGGTTTAGGGAAGCATTGCTAACATGTGCTCACCAGTGTGGACAGAAACCAAATGGCCACTGCCACAGGTCAGCACCACTGCTGAGACTGTTTGCTGCAAAGCTGCTACAGCTATGACTCTTGTATTTGTTTCCACATGATTTGATAAATCATGATGGTTTTATATTTAGGGATTAGAGAAGTCCATCTGACCAGGTTTAAGCCATTCTCAAAGTGGAAAGTCAGACCACTACTAATTGGTTTACTCCCAATGGGTTTACCACAAATACCATCACCCAGTTTTCCTGCAGTGTCAGGAGATTTCAGAGCATTCTTTTACACTGAAAATTATCTCCATTTTCTTGACAGGGTCAGCATGACCCAGAAGGATAAAAGTGTGTACGTGAGCTCACTTAGTAAGCTGGTAAGTGCAGAAAGGGAGACCTAGACTTCAAAATGCCAATCCAGCACTCCAGTGGTAAGAGCTGAAACTCTGAACTCAGGTAACTTCCTGAAAAATCTCAAATGCTCAGATTCTGACATATTTTCTGAACTGAATCTATAGAAATATTGCATATCTGGACTAATCTCAAATCTGCAAGTGTCAGCACAGCCAGGGCTGTTGGTGCTTCCACAGAGCCAGTCTCTCACTTGACCCTAGATGGCACCAGATTCTTTTTTATTATTAGTCCAGTGAACTTTTGAAGGTGTCTGTGCTCTTCAGACTCTCAGAGTAGGCTGCAATGGCTAGTTGCTTTTCCAAGGAATATTGCTGGTCTAGTGTGGGCATCCAAATGCACAACCATCTGAAGGGATCACAGCACAACAGTTAAGATGGCTGTTAACATCAATAAGATGGTTAAATCCTTACTGAAGAATTCTAATGAATATAAACCAGTTTGGGATGGACTGGCACTCACCAGAGCCCACAGCAGAGATTTTAACCCAGCCAGTATCACTGTATGCAAAGAACCACCAAAATCCTTCATATCTGTTCGAATTTATTCTAATGCCTTTTTCATTTATTGCACGAATTATCTCACTCTCCACAGGGAAATGCTAAGATTTCTGCTGGCATTTTCATTTTACAATCTTCCTTCTATTTCTGAAACTAATTCTTGGGATTTTTGTTTTAAAGGGCATTAGATACATGTGTAGTGCTATAATGTCCTTATTTGGACTTTTATACTTTTTTTAATACTTTGATACTTCTGGGGCCTTTCCAAGCTGCTCCAGTCTCTCTCCATTAGGCTCCAAGGTTACAGGTTGTGTCTAGGACACATACACACACCCCTCAGGGTAGCTGAACTCCCAGTGGCATTGCTATGGCACTGGATAAAAACACAGCCCTGGTCCTGTCAGACATTAACCATGTGAACAGACTCCTCAGCACCAGAGGGAACATTCCACATTCCAGCACAAGCTGAAGCTTTCTCAGAAGGCTGCACACAACTGTCTAATTTCATTGCAGAGACACTGGGCAGTGAACATCCAAAGACACAAAATGGCTGATATGAAATTTCTAGTACCAAGAGGCATCAGTACCAGCTGCCTCAGGTACAGACAAGCAACAACACCCAAACCCCTCACTTTAACCCTTGAAACATCACTACTCCTTTTCCTTGCTTTTGTTATCTGAAAAACCACCAGGTACAAAAAAGACCAAGTAAAAACCCTGCAGTTCTGCAGCAGACCAAGATCCTGCTCAGTTAACAGAAGCTCTGGGCTATGGAGAGCCTCCAGAGGCTGTGCAGGGATGACCAACAGGGAGCTGACAAGCACAGGTTCTTCTCTCTCAGCAAGGCACTGGAGACACCCCCGTAAGAATCTCTTACCGAACCTAGAAAGAAAAAAAGATACTTTTTTTAGCCATCCTGTGACAGGATCCACACTTTGCTAAAACAAGAACTGCTGCCTGGCAGCACTTGCTGTCAGGTTTGCAACACCTCTGGTTTTGCACTGGCTCCTGAGGCTGCCACAGTGCCAATACTATGCTGCCTACATACGGCAGTCTTTGCTGAGGAGAGCTCCAGTCTGGGAAGGAACTTACTTTATTGGAGGAACTTCATCTATCCTGTTTCCCAGCTGTGATTCGTGGGACTTGCTCCTTGTGAGGGTTGGGAAGTTAGGCAGCAGCTGGAAAACCTTCCGGCAAGGGGGAGGAGGAGTCCGTGGTGGCTTCAGCTTGTGCCGGCGCTTGGCCTGGGGAGTGGCCGGGGGGGTGATGGTGATGCTGTGAGTCCTTGGCGCCAGCCTCCCGCCGTGCGCGGGCAGCGCGAAAGGGTCCAGGAGGTTTTCTGCATAGACAGAGGGTCCGTGGCTGGAGGCCAGGGGGTCTGAGGGTGGGGCTGTGGACACGGACACGGAGCGGGGCTGCTGGCTGCTGCTGCCCCGGGGCACGGGCAGGGCCGCAGGGTCTGGCTGAGAGGAGCTGCTGTCCCGGCGCGCCTCGGGCAGGTTCACCAGCACGTCGTCCTTCAACTCCCCTCCTGTTCACAGGGAGCAACGTCAGTGATGGGTTAGAGAGGGAAAAGCACCTCACACACACAGCACCTGGTGCTGCCTTGGGCTCTAAGGGGGATGTGGGTGCCTGTTCCACATAGCTATGTAGATCCCCATGTGCTTCAGCAGGGCCCCGACCTGGTAAATCTCAGCACAGGGCCTGATTTTAGCTTTTGAGAGACATATACCTGGATTTTTAAAAGTGCCATTTCTTTATAAGTGAACGCCATGGCTTCTGAGCAATGGCTGGTTTGACACAGTGTGGATGGGAAATATTTGACAGCCTGGGACAAGATTAGAAAAAAGGAAATATGAAACTGAGCTGTTTGCTGACTTTTCCATTAACTAATCTTTATGATTTGCAAAATGGATGGACTGTCATAATACCAACAGGAAACATCACCTTTCAGTGACAGATTGATAATTGCTACGAAGAAAAAAAAAGATGTGATGCATATTAGTACCAGTCTGCTGGGAGAGGCTCTTGTACAAACAGATCTTACAGTGCCTGGGGAAGGTGATAGGGATTCTCTCTGAGCTGGCAATACTTGGGGAGCAGATCACCTATAAGGAATGTGGTTGTATTTGTTAGGTCAAGGATCTGTACTGACTGATGGAGAATAAACTGGAGCATTAGACACAACTCTGAACAGAGAGAGAATAAGGATACAATCTTTTGAGTAGGAGAGGATATTTCCCCATACATTTACTTCCATTTATTAGTTGACTTCATGTCAAAACCCAATCCAACTCACAGCTCTAACTGCATTTGATCACTGCTCCTTCATGTACACCCAGGAGCCACAACCAGATAGTGGTTAGAGAATATACCCACACACACTGTCTGGAGGGTTTGCAGAATCTCAAATGAAAGGAAGCAGGATGGGGCTGGGTTGCCTAGACACCAATTCCATGGGAGAACAATACAGTCTGTACCTGATTCTGTCACCTTCCGTAGGCAGCTCAGTGCCCCGTTGAGCCTTGAGCACTCCTCATCTCTGGCACCACATCTCTTCATTGTTTCCTTCACCTTTGACTCATTCATTTCTAGTAAGGCATCCAGGGTCAGCTCCTCTGGTATTCTCTGCAGGAAAACATGACAAAGCCTTTTTTTCACTATCCATATATAAATAAGACTGTCACCTGTTGTTCTGATGTACTTTGAATAGTGCCACTGTCTCACTGCCTGGTCTGACTCATAATTTACTTATTTTGGTAGTGCCCCTCTCTTAACAGATCCAGCAGTGCCCAGCAGCTGCTTCTCCCCCCTGCACCGTGTGTATGAGTGTGCTCTGTGGCACTGGGACTGGGCATTCCCTGGTATTTAAATTAGGATTAGAGGAGATTGAAATATTCTTCTCCCCTTGCAGAAAGCTTTCACACAGTATTTTTGCAAAGCTACAACTGAAAGTTAGCTTTTTCCTAAAAATACGAGTCAGAAACAAAACAGGCCTAAAACCTGAAAAAAATCTCAGATAAAGATGTTTGGCTTTTCGGTAGTGAAGTGAAAAGCAGAAACAGTGAGGAAAATTACTTCTTTTCTTGAACACAAAAGAAATGTTTTGACAGAGATAGCAACCTCCTCCTCCTCAGGCACTTTTCCTTCATCAGAGAACCAGCCTTACCCATATCCTGCCTGGAGAGATATTTGTGCAGAACTCCTTCAACGTCTTAATACACCAAACCCCCACAGTGATAAGGTTCAGATCAGGCAGACACAAAAGATACAGGAGCCTGGAAAGCACAAAACGATCTGGTATTTCCTGACAGAACCGAGCTGTGTCTCTCTCTCTTCCCCCATTCAAATGTTTCCAGTGTAAGTCTGCAGCAATTGTGGTTGATAAACAAAACCAGGATATTTAGCCCAGATACCCAGGAATTTCCCTGAAAGTTCTGCCTAAACAAACCTCCCTGTTGCCTACTCTCACAATGACATCACAAATTTCACAATATTTGGCCTCTTTCCTAAAGTTTCGAGTTCTGGAATTAAACTATATGGAAGGGTTTGAACTTTTATTTGAAGGGGAAACTCAAAAAAGTGTGTCTCACTGCCTGGAGAAACAATAAGCTTGAAATCCTCTAGTCCTTAAAACCTCACTTCCGACTCTAAAGAAAATGTGAATGTGTTGAATGTCCTTTAACAATTGCATCTTTCTTAATCCAGACTCGTGCTTTTGAGAGCTGACGCAGGACTTTCAGCTGTGACAGTGCTGAACAGCCCCAACCTTTGGAGCTTTGTAGATGGTAACACAGAGAGTAATCACAGAGTTTCTATTTTTAGTAACTGTGGCATGTAGCAAAGAAAAAGAATAAATTAAGAAAGGGCAGAAGTCTAAGAAACACATCCTGCATCTTCTGTCACATGCCCTGAGCCGGATGAAACACAAAACACAGCTGACTCAAGGAGAGCCCAGGAATTTAAATGAGCAATAAGCACAAAGCAGGGCCAGAGTCGAGCCAAAGTTCAATGAAGTTTGGATAGATTTTCTTCTTCTTCTATAATTAGTCTTTGCAGAATAACAAAAGCTATCCCAGCTGATGCTGGGTATTGTTGTTCATTTTTCTGCACACCTGCACCACTGTGATGCAGGAGTACGACGGCCCCCCAAAAACCTTGTTCCTGAATGATTTCCACTTGGATAAAATGCTGGATGCACAAACCAGTAAAAAGGCAGTGCAAAATCTACCTCCTGGGATCCTTGCCCTGATTCATACTCCAAGGGACAAAAATCCCACGGGTTCAGATGCTCAGAGCTGGACCTGGAATGGGTTTCCACAGCTCCAACACTCCAGCACGAAGGCAGCACAGGTTTGCTCATGCAGAGCCCCAGCCGAGCTGGGCTGGTAACAACAGAATTGCACCAAGTCCTTCCTACAGCCCGTCCTTTCCCCAGCACCCCCTGAATTCCCCTCCCTGGATCTCACAGAAGCAGCTTTGTTCTGCCACGCAGGGTGCAGCCCCTTGGCGACATGAGCCGCGACACGAGCCCTCGAAAAGGGAGAGGGACAAACACGGACTGAGGCTTAGTGGGACCTTTTTACCCCACCCCGGGTGCCCCAGGCTCTGCAGCAGGGAAGCCAGTGGAGCCCTGTTAAAGCATAAAGCAAAACCAATGCCTCACAAAAACATTTATCCCGTTTCATGCTGTTACACAGTCTTAGAGTAAGTGGGATTACGGTGGTGTAATTTTTTAATTACCTTGACACATTTCCTCGCCCCCACCACTCCTCACTAAAAAAACAACTCAGACTACACAGTCCTTGTTCTAGGCAGCAACGTCATCCCATATTCCAGCAGGAGCTCCACAAGCCCCATTATCCAGGGCACCCTCACTTCCCAAGCTGTGCAGCCACACATGTAACCCATAACTTATTAGAGCTGGTAGTGAGTCAGTTGGTAAAGTGGCAGAAATTTAAGGTTTCCTCGGGAAAGCAGAGCTTTCCCACCACAGTCAGTGGCAGCTGGAATGCAGGACCAGCTGGGGTGGGACTGGTGGCAGCACTGTTGGGGATCTGGTTTCTCCGGTGCCTGTTCTGTATCAGGAACCTGCCTTCAAGTTGGATCAAGGATTCAAGACTTCCTCATTGAAGAGGAAACTCTTGAAAATAAACTTTTTAAAGATACCAAACTATTGAACTCTTCAGAGTGTCAGGGCATTTTCCCTTTGTTCCATCTGATTCCAGGACACAGTCCCAAAGGGGGGCTCCATCAGCCCTGAGCTGACTGGTCTCTGCTGGTCCACACAAGGCCCACCTGAGCAGCAAAGCCCCCCCAGCACATGGACCCTGACAGAGGGGCCTGGGCCCATATGCAAACTCCATCTACTCTTTTGCTCAATAGTTTAATTTTATAAAGATAGACTAGCAAGTTGTAGGAAAGTACAGAAAAGGAGATTATATTTAAACAATCCCAATGACCTTGAGCAGGGAGAGCTCAGACTTTCTGAACCTGCTGCCAGCCCCCATGACACGCGACAAAAGATATAAGCCCTCAAAGAGGGGGAGGGAGGGGAAGTAAGAGGCTTTCTTTAAACAGCCACTCATGTGCTGCACATATGTGGTGGCTTAATATAAAACTGGTCAACCTGATCCCTGTAAGATTGGCCTGCTATGCTTTAGCTCTGTGTTAGCCCCCAGCCAGTGTGACAGTGAGGAGGGTCACTAGTTCAGGGGGGCTCTTAGAACAGGTTCTGCTGCTGCCCTGGCTCAGCTGTTGTGCTGGGGCCTGGCAGAGTCTGTCTCAGAGGGGCATGTGGTGGGCTCCAACCCGCCAGTGAAATTCTGGGTCCTTGCACAGGTGTTACTCCCAGCCTTCAGCACTGAGACTGAGAAATGTGGGTCCATCTGATCTCTCTTTACCTGCTTCTTCAGGGGATGCTGAGGCTTCTAAAAAAAAAAAAAAAGCTTTAAAAAATGCAAATTAAAGGCTTGCATTAGGGCCAAGCTCAACACCACCTCCCTGGGCACACCTTGCCTTGATCAGAGGAGCTGCAAAGTATTCAGATACTACTCTAATAATAAGGCCAGATTTAAAAAGGAGAGAAAAAACAGGAGAAGACAGAACCTGCTTTCAATCTTCAGCACCTCACAACTGCCAGCAAAATCTAAAGCCTTACTGTGGTAAGGCTTCTGCTCAGCAGAAGTCATGCTAAAAAGCCCAGTCCAGAAAATTACACCTCTCTACAACAGGTAAAGCCCTACAAAACCCTCCTGCTTATGAGACACAGACTGCACTTCATGGGATGCATGTTTAAAGAGAGAAAAGTGAGTACCAGAGCATCCAAGGAGCCATCCGAGGGTTAGTCTCAATTAGTCAGGGTGAGGAGTTCACAGGAGTCTTTAATCTTGTCTGGTGTCCAACTTAAATCCCTAAAACACGGCAAAAATGCTGGTATCTAACACAGTGGAGGGGTTATTTTTGGTAAAGATTCCACCCTGCAGATAAGCCTATGGAGCTAATGCTGCTGCAGGCACTCTGCAAAATCAGCCTGACCTGCTCCTCCACCCAGTAGTCACAGCTCTTCCTGTAAAGCTGGACAGTTGTCAAGGCCCCAAATGCCTCCTCTTAAATCAATACATTCCCTCTCCAATCATCCTCCTGTGAAGCAGCAGATGCTAGAAGAGAAAGCCCATTACATAAGGTGCTTAAATTCCCACTGATAGCTCTAAGCAAAGCATGTAAAGATGCTCTTAAGAACATCTTGTGCCTGCTAGTTGTTATTTTGCTCTGGTTTTCTGGTGCCTAGAGAAGAAGGTACTGAAAAATTGTTGTATTATTAAATTCCTGGAGATTTTATGGGCATTCTGGAAAGCCTCTCACATGAAATTTCCAGCTTGCATTAAGCTGTGAGCATAAACAGGCTACAGTTTCACCTGACATCACCCTCCTCACTGTCTCCCCTCGCAGCAGGCGGGTGAGAGGAGCTGAGAGGCTCGGGGCATTCCCTTCAGCTGGCTCTTTGGGGCAGGATAGCTGCTGTCACTACTTTTCTATGGAAGGCAGATGCAGCAGTTGCAGATCCCAAGGGAGAACAGGAGTCTCGGGCTGACCTCAAGCCATGAATGATTCAGTGACCAAGGCTGCAAGGGGCACCTGGACCCCTTATCAGGTAAAGGGACCCTGGCTGTGGCAGAGAATATTTTCCAAGAGTGGTTTACGATGGGGAGGGGCCTTCAGCTGGAACACAGTGATGGAATTTTAACTCAAGGAAGCCTGCATGACAGAGTTAATTTACATACACACAATTAGCACATCCAGGATCTCTGCTATCTGGTGGTCCAGTCAGAGCTCCTGCTGCCAGACCCATGGAAATCCCCAGCACAGAGCCACAGTCCTTGTGGCCTGTTCAAGCAGATATACTGACAGAAAAGATGAGAGGATACAGCTGCGGAAACCTGATAGGCTTAGGCAGATCTGCCTCTTCTATTCCCCATCCAAAGCAAGGATGCACACACAAAAAACCCTCACCACTCCTCCGACAACTGATCTGCTACAAGCTGGACCACACTCCATGCAAACAGAACCCTCGCCATGGGCTTGCAGTACCAACCCCTGGCCAATGTCTCATCCTCTACAGATTTTCACAGGAGCAGCAGGAGACTTGGCAGACAATTCCTGCTCAAGGCACAAGCCCTTCCTGCTCTGCTCCCCTGTGTGCCCAGCACTGCCCCTGTCTTGCTCAGCTCTGCACTGACAAGCAGGACTTTGGCATAAATGCTGACTGAGGAATGAGATGGGCTTCACAGGCAGGCAGCAGGTACTACAGAAATGTATATACACTGGGAGTCAAATACACTCCCCAGATGGAACAGCCACAGCACTGCTTCACCTGCTCCTCAAGCCTCCCTGGTGGCACAGCCCTGCTCCTGGACAGCAGTTCCTGGGCAGGATGAGGCCCTCCCCATGCATGACAGTTACCCACTCTAAAAACAGCCTTCCAGACTTGACTGACACCCACCCCTGCTCCACAGTGAGCAGGGCCGGCCCAAACATGCTTCAGAAGATAAGGAGATGACTCTGTTCTTAAGTTACTTTTTAAGAGAGTGACAAGTTACATGTGGGAGCAAATATAATAGTTATGTTTCTGGGAAGTACAACAGTAAAGGCACAGAGGATTGCTTTCTGTGCTGAAGATAATAAGCCAACAGAGATTTTTTTTAATTTGGTAGACATGCCCCAAGCCCAGAACCCGGTAAATAGCTCTGCGAAGAGACTTCTTCCATCAGCTTAAGAGTGGGGACAGTGCTGTGTTCTCATCCTCCTTCCCTCCTGCTCCCCCCTTCAATTCCCAACTCCATCTCCCAAGGGGAACAGAACAGTCCAGATCAGTGTATTTTTCTAGACCATTTTCAGAGCAACTTTTATCCACTGGAGACCACTCACAGTGTAAACATACCTTCTGCCTGTAAGGTTCCTTGCCCTGTCTTTTCTAGATCTCAGTTCAAGTACCTCTTTTCCCGGTTTCAATCCACCATATTTAACCATTTATACATAATTTTCATTATTAAACCACACACACAGAGCGCTGATATACCTTTGGAACTCCTAGCCAAAAACAAGGACTGCAGCATTTCCTAGAAAAACACCTAAAAAGCAAGTTACAGCACAGTATTAGCCCAGCTCCAAAGCAGAGCCTGATCCACACCAGCCACCATTTTGTACAATAAAAATCTATCTGGCAACTGATTAGAGGAACAACAACAAAGCAACAGAAATAGCTCAGGTTGGGGTGGGGGTTCACAGTTCCCTCATCCCTCAGAACTGTGTTCACAGAGAGCAAACAGGCTCCCAAATTCGAAGCTGGTGTTCCCCACCTACCTCCAGGCCCGCCAGGTCGGCACAGCCCAGCCCTCGCACCGCGCGCAGCGTGACCGGCTCACTGTTATCCATGTCCACGGCAGCTCTAGCTGTTGCCCAACGCCATAAACAGTGCATTGTTATTACTATAATCTCCTCCAGAACTAAAGGATTTTACAGGCAGTCATTATTCTTGTTTTAAATATAGGTTTTCAAAGAAATAAAGGAGCCCAACAACAGGACAGCAATTGTAACTGCCAGAGCTTTCGAGTGTTCGAGCTTCACAATGTCTAGAGCAAGTCACTGAGCAAAAATAGTCTTCACTCTGGAGTGGAGGAGTCAGCAGATATTCTAAATTGGAGCTGGTGCTCTATTTCTGACAGGAGAGCCTCGGAGCTTCTGTGCTTCCCTGCATGGCAGCTTTATTTGGGAGCAGACTGGGGGGAGCGAGGGGAGGGGAGGGGAGAGAGAGAAACAGAGCATTGTTTCTCTGGCTGAGCCAAAGAACTCTTGTAATTAGGCTGCTTTTCAAAGGTGTTATGTCACAGATTAGCACAATCTTCAAAATACTCCCCCCAGCAAGACCAGAAATGCAAAGGGAATCAGAACCATTTGAAAAACCAAAAAACCTATGAACTCGGGCTTTTCTTCTGATCTGTCCCTGACAAGCAGGGGGCTTGGAGAGCCCTCAACCTGTACCTTCTCCTGTGTTGTACCTGCTGTTCTGTTTAGCTATCAGAGGTGCCCAGGGCAGGGCTCTGATGCAGCTATTCTTAGGCTCTACAGGTACTTGGCAACTTCTTCAACTAGTTTCAGAGCCTAAAAGGCCCCAAAGAGAGTACTGTGTGCCTACATGAATACACTATGGCAACATTTGGGGGGTTTTCCTTCTCTCTGTAGCATTTTTTGGAAGCCTTAAGAAGGAAACCCAGTATGGTTATGTTGATTTTACAGTGAGCTAAGAGTATTTGAGAGATAGGAAGTTGTTCCCACCCAATGTACTCTGTACACAGAATCAGGCAGGGGCTTGGAGGTGCCCGTTTTTCACTGTGTGAGCTGCTCAGCCACCTCTGTAAAAGCTCCCTCACCATGTCTGCCCCCAGTCCTGTCACAGGCAGCATGCACAGAGCAGGAAAGTTTGTAATAACTAACCTATTAAAGCTCCTTCTGTCAGTGATTTCCATTTTGAAAGCTTTCAGCTGAAATGCAGTTCAACATGCTGTATGAAATCTAAGCAACAGCAGGAATGATCCCATGATACCTGTGACATCTCTGAAAGGTAGCTCATCCCAGACAGCTCCCTGCACTGTGCTGATGGCAGTGTCACACACCAACAGTGCTGCATTGCTAATTTCTGAGCAGTGCAGTAACAGGACAAAAAGAAATCACTGCAAGAACAGAGCACTTAGTTTACTGGCCCAGCTATTTCCACTTCCCCCCAGCTCACAGCCTGTTCCAGCATGTCTACTCAGAAATTATTTTAATGACCCACCGGGTGCTGCAGTTCTCCTGTCCAGACAGTACAAATCCTACACAAGCTGTTTGCAGCTGCTTGAAATGGATGCAGAACACTTAAAAAATAACCATACATTTGGAATCCCAGAAAAATTTCAATGCTTTGTACACCTCTTTTAGTTTTGTCCCAGTGAACAGAAGGAAGAGTTCATTATACTGGATACTGTCTGGGAAGGGGCAGCAAGTGAGCATGGAACAACATCATGAAGAGCTGGAAAATTTTCCTGCCTTATACCAACCCTGAATTTGTTCCCTGTTAGTGACCACACATACAGAAGGACAGTCTCAACCCAGTCTCTGCTCCCTGTATGAGAAGGATGTGGCAGATTTGAACTGTCCACCTCCCTCCCCCCCCCTTCTCTTCACCTCTTCCCTGCCCCCAGTTCTTTAGGCACCACAAAGGATTTATAAAAGAGCTACAAAGACATTCTTTTAGGCTCAGGCAGTTCCAGTAACCTTAGAAACCAACACTAGCTGGGAGCCTGGCAGTTTGGCCACCAGCAACAGGCTGCTTTTGTCTTCTCATTGTCACTGCTGCACCTTCAGCTGTGCCACCCAAAATCTTGCTGGGCTGGAAGGCAATGCCAGCATCACATTCAAAATGAACAGCAGGAAATAAAAGGAAAAACTTGGTCCTGAACTCATCTTGTTTCACCAGAGACTGCTTAGTTACATCAGGACCAAGCTGGAATAAGTCCTGTGGAAATCTGTGGAATTTTTCACTCTGGCAGATTCCTGCTGAAGTCAAAGAAAATTTTTGATTGTTTAAGGATCAAAGGAAACTGAATGAGAACATTGTGACCCGGCCTGCAGAGGCAAAGATGGGAAAAATAATGGAAAAAGCCTTTTCTGCCTTGTTTAGCTGCCAGTGGACTGAGCTCTGTGTGTGTAATTGTAACTCTTGGTCTGTTTTTGGCTAATGCTGGACACAGAACATGTGTGATACTGTGCTATTATTACCTAAAAGGTAGTAAGTGATTAAGTGGTGTAGTTGTTCTCAGACCCAAGGAGCAGGAGAGGAGGCCCTGGTGGTGCAGGACCTTTGTCTCACCCTGAGCAACAGGTGTGAGTGTTGCTTCAAACACTGGTATGAGGAGATGTCTGGGAGGAGGACAGTGGGAAGGGAGGGTTTCAGCACTGCTCTGGGAGAGAAGAAGCTCCCTTCCCACCACGGGTCCCTCTGTGTACCCACACACTCCCACCATGCCTGAAAGTTCAGGGACTAACTTAAACCCAGCTGGGAACGTACTGAAGAGCCAGGAATGTTGTGAGCTGAGGGCTGTCTTCCCCTTCCTTACCTGTACAACTTCCTTCCTCACATTGACAATGTCTAACCAGTCGTTGAATCTCGGGTAGCTGTTGAGCTCGGCCGTCCTGTCGCTCAGGGGCACACTCAGCTTGCACTGCCGCTGCCTGTGGATGTAGTCAATCAGCTTCACCTGTGGGGATCCAGAAAGCCAACAGGTCAGTTCCTTGGGATATGCTGTCACCTTCCCAGGCAGTGTTTGTACAAAAGGGATGCTGGTTTGCGAGTGGGGCTCTTTCATGACATAACAAAGGCATACTCCTACGAGCAGTCAGGGAAATCCGTTCAGTGCATCTCCCTCACACTGAGCATCTCTGCTCTTCAACATTCCAGCAGAAGGCAGGACCTTGCAGGGCCCGTCAACAGCAGTGCTGTGCAGAGCCTGGGTGTCACGTCAAAATAGGAAAGGGATCCAAACCATTTGAAACAATTAATTACATTCCATTTGAAGGCACTGCACATGTACACACAACCTCACTTGGGAATGCTGTGAGCATCACTAGTCCAACCTGCAGGACTGTCTGCCTGCCCATCCCTTCGTCCTGCATTTTTGTTGAATTCTCCTACACTCAGTCTTCATTTGGTCTACAAGATCAGTCAGGCAGGAATAGCCAAAGTACCCAAAGACTCTGAGACTTGTCATCTTATGGGCATTTCTACTACAAAACCAACATTAAGAACAATTCACTTAAAAGAACAAAAATTCAGGCAGTTAGACCAGATGGTTGCTGTACATCTTCTATTCTATTCTATTTTAAAGTTTTATTCAATAGCTTTTATCACCTTAAAATCTCATGGCAAATGCACTACACAGATTTCTTCACTTTAGGCACAGAAGAATAAAATGGCAAAAAGGAATACTATTTGTGCCTGATACTCCCTCATCAAAGAGAAAATACTCTCCAAAGATTGCTCACTGTGTCACACATTCCCATGGGGCAGGCTTAAGCTTCAAAACCTTCCTAACAGAACAATGCCTCAAAGCAAGTTAGTTGATCCGTGATTTATAAACCAAAACATGTTCTTAGTCAACAAATTTTAGCATTTGGGATATGATCAGACTAAGAATGTAAAGGAAAAAACACACATGGGTTCTTTGACCATTATAATATCTCTCCTCTTACAGTTTAAGTGCTTTCCTATGAAGTTAGCTGAGGGTTTGTTTTATGGGCAGTCCAACCCCTTACAACTTATCAGGTATAACAAGTTTGTCTCTGCCCACACACTGAACTCTGACAGCAGTGCCATCCAGTTTGAGATTTATCAAAAAGTGGGTGAATACCAAAGTGAGTCAAAGTCTCCATGCCATGCCCACAGCAAGGCAAAGCAGTACCATTCCCAGGAGAGGCAGCTGTGCAATACAGGACTGCCATGTCCTAGAAACTCAGCCATCCCTTCACATTCACACACTGACCACCCTGCTGAAACCAGAGGACCCTTCTTACTATAACTTCCCAGCATAGTTTTGGAGTATAAAACCTACATGAAATTACCTTGGAAATCCCACTCACTCGTTCTCAGTCTCAGTACCCCTTTTTATATAAAGGAGCTGACAGCACTTCCTTTTTTACACCCCTTGTCTGCTTCCTCTGGCCAGACCCCAGGCTGGGCAGGGCAGTTTTCTGCCAAAGCCAGCTAGGCTCTGGAGGGACTGGCAAAGGGCACCACTGGCTGCCACAGGCTCAGCCAGCTCAGTCAGCAGTGTGTGCTGGGGGAATGTGTGACAGAAGTGCTGCTGCAGCCTGTGCTGCTGGTACCTGTGCTCCAAACATGCAGTCAGCTGCCCTCTCTCCACACTTCCCCTTCAGCTGTAGAGGGCCCTGAATTCCCATGTCTGTGGAGGACAGGAGCTCAGTTCCTTCAGTCAGCTCAAGAGCAGAAGGGGGTTACACACATGTCACCAGCTGCCTTAGTTGTGACCTTCTGCTTCCTCACCACCACACATCCTTTCCCACAACAGCCTGCCCAGAGAGCTCTCCTGTCCACAGTGACATCAGAAAGGAGCTTGGAGATGCTGTTCCAGGTATTTCCTGCTAAGGACTTGGTTTAAATTTTCCCTCTCAGTGTGCTTTCCCCCTTCTGGACACTGTGACACCAGGCAGGCAGGCAGCCCACAGTGGGTACAGAGACTCTGCACCTCCCGTATCAGGGAGCTAAAGCAATTGTTGCACAGTTTAGACTGAACACTGTCATGTATCCTGTGTTGTTTGCCTATCTGCCCTAAAACTCCTTTTCTACGAGGAAAAGCCTATATTCTCAACATTAGGGTTCCTTTCCACTCAGAATACTTGATTCTGTTTTTAGTGCCTCCAAATGTTTTCATCCTGACTTTTTCCACCTCAAAAGATATTAGGGAGGAGGAGCTTAGAATGAGAAAGAGGGACTTGGCTGTAAGTATGAACAGGGACAGGAGAGTCAAAGCCCTGACCAGAGAAGTCCTACATTCTCAGGGAAGAGGGTCTTGGCAACCGAGGGGCTGCAGGGAGGTTAACTAAAAACATGGATTGGGAATGGGTGGTGATAGGAGCAAGGAAGAACTGGTATGAATAGAAGGGCAAGGGCCTCTCATGAAAGACAGAAGGAGGCTGCAGGAAGTTTGAAGACATCTCAACAGCCCCCAGTATGCCAGGAATCAGCCTACACAAACAAAAAACAGCTTCCCAACTGTGCAATAGCTATGTCATGGAAAAGAGAAGGAAGACAAGAATCACCCAAGCCTTCTCCTTTTCCAGAGGCCACTTGAAGGAAGGGTCAATGATAATACACATTTTGATACACAAGCTGCAACCACAACATCCAGCCAAAGGCAAACAACTCAGCGTGTGTTTGTGAGCCGTGGTATGTGGAATTCCCAGGGCACTGTGCTGTGTTACTGCTGCTGCCCCTGGGTCACCACACCCTTCCCCATTCCTGGGCATACCTCAGGGGCAGGGAGCACCTTGGGACAGAAGCAAGATTGCACAGTGATTTTGGAACTGGCACAGCCCTGACAGGCCTGTGTGTAAAGCTGCAGCTCAGCCCCGCAGTCTGACTGTCATCTGTTATTTTAGTGTAGGGTCTCCCATCAGGCAAGAGTTACTTTTCCTGCAAGAAGGACTGGGATATCTGCATACTCTTTAAAGCTAGAGCTCCACGCTTAGTTATATGGAACACTAACTGTAAGCAAACACCCTAAAAGTAGCACATGATCCAGTATAAAGCAGGGACCTGGCAAGCACTGAAGGTGTCGGAATCTGTTGCAAGAAGTACAGTGGAAGGCAAGAAGGATTTAGCATCTATGTATAAACAAAAAATCACGAATTAAGTAAAGAAATTATACAGAAAATGTATGCCCCACATTGTCCTGTTACCGTGTGCAGTGTCTGAGGACAGCATGCTGCTCTGAGCAGGATATTGCTGAGGTACAGTCACTACTCCGGCATTCCCCACTAAAGTTCTCCCCACCAACTTCAGTGTAACACCAGAAGCATCAAATTTCATGAGTAGGAGAACAGAGCTGAGCTGCACTCCTGGCTCTGCCACTGACCTGCTCTGACCAGAAGCAAATGAAACAATCTCTCCCCTTCCTCCCTGCACGTAGCTCTGCCTGCCCTGTCCTGTGTGAACTCCCTGGAGCAGGCGCTGGCTTCAGCTATTTTCATACTGCTTAAAAAAATACAGGTTCTTTTCACTTCCCAAGTTTCACCCATGGCATCAACTCCTAAAGGACACTGCCGGACCGGACTCTAGGCAGCACGGATTTCAACATCAAACTTTTCTTCTTTGTTGGGATGTAACAAAAATATAATTCTCCAAAATGGACAAGCAGTCTGACAGCACAGATCTTCTGAGTGTCTCAGATCGCCAAGGCTGGTTTTCCCAGGATAACTCCTTCGCATTTACTCCTCAAGTCCAAATTTGTTTTCCCCTAGTCCTATAAATAGTATATTTGCATTCTCTTCCCACCCTCCATGCACCACACTTCTCCCCTAGGATGAATTTCATTTTGTTATTTCCTGCCCAGACTTTTAACTAAACTACATGGTTTGGCTTTAATAGCTGAGCTGTTGCAAAACCCTTTTCTGAGAATATAATAAAAATTCTGGGTTCAGTGACGCACTTACAAACCCACAACCAGCACACAGGTCTCCAACCACAAACTAGACGGAGAGATAAAGCCAATAGTAGCTACTCACTGCCTGCTCGCTAAATGGCACGTCCTACTCATCACAAATGGCAAACCCCACACCAGAAGCAGCAATACTCCAAGTGCCTTAAACCCACAGAGATGGGAAAGAACAAGAACAGAGACAGGAGCAGCTGGAGGGGAGTGCTGTTTACAGGGCAGAGCCCTCCTGCTCTGTCTGGTGTCTGATGGCCAGGACAGCCAGTTCTCACTTGCTCTGAGAAGTGCACATGGTGCTGCCAGGTGCTCCTGGATGCATGTTCATCTCCTTATAGCGCTTTTAAAATACCCCTTTACAGCACAGATGAGAATCAGGCCCAAGAAGTTTAGGAGAAAACTGCCAAGCTTGTACTTTTTATTTATTTATACAAAATAAACAACAGATCTCTTGAGATACAAGTTTGCCATGTCCATGACCTCAAGCCAACGACAAACAAAAAGCAAACGCTGGCAAGTTTTTCAGCTGCACTTCTGCAGACATGGCACAGGAAAGCAATGGCATCTGTAAAACCAGACCACTGACAGCAGGGTGCAGAGTTCAGGAGATATTGCAAGGACAAGGTGGAAGAATTCTGTATTCAGACTGCAGCCCAGGTATTTCTGAACTCTGGTTAACTGATCAGAAATCACGTTCTAACTTCATTTGTCAGAGAACACTAATAGTTACAGTGCCTAAGGAGGGAAATTACATTTCATGCATTTGGGGGTAAACTCTCTCCCAGCTTCTTGTTGATTATGTTTTATTCATGTTTAGAAAAGTGGCACCTTGTTCCAGCAGTCATTAAAAGGCATTAAACCCATTGCAGCTTTTGCACTTGGTCAAAACCCAATCAGTCTGAATTCAATGCACTTGATCCAAATAAACAGGTAGAAAGGAGCAAAGGCTAGAACAGTTTGCAATTTCTTAAAGTCTCCCCCAACTTATTCTCATGCTTTTAATCCACATATCTTGAAACACCCTCTAAATGCAGCAAAAATAACTATTTTCTATTTAAAAAAAAAGGGGGGGGGGGAAGGGGCAAACCAAGGCACAGAATGGAAATTATAAATAAAACAACTTGGGAACAGGCAGAGGGAATCTGCTATGCCAAAGTGCCAGGCGAGACTTCTTCAGAATATCAACAGTTGGAGACCAAGTTTGATTCAACCTACGTTTCATAACCAAATGCCATGTTTCCACACTTTCACAAAACTGCTCTCTGAAGCCTGCAAACTTCTCTTGTTGACTTGAAACATATGCAATGTTTAGAAGAGAGGTTTTTCAATACCCAAAACAAACAACTGTCATTATTTAATCAACAAATCAAGCACATGTTCAAAAGCAGATCCTATTCCCCTGTCCCAGGAGACGAAATCTCAAGCCTGGCAGCACTTGAGCAGACAGTAAATATGAGCTTACACTGATACTTCCAAGCCTAAAAGTATGTCCTGCCCTGCAATTTAAGGAGCTGGTGGCTCGTGCTTTAAAAGGATCAGATCAATGTATGGCCCAGCTCTTACATGTGGCTAAGAGAAATGCAAATCATCTATCCTGCCTCAGACAGGAATTAATCAGGAAGGAACTCCTCTATTAACCTCCTGCCAAGAAGCAGCCCAGAGGGCAGGGAGCACTCCTTGAAGCATCGCAGCAGCTCCTGCTGCAGCAGGACACTGCACTGGCCGGATCAGTCCCACAGAGTGAGGCAGGTTCTGCATCTCTGCCCCCTGAAACAGAAGACAAAACTTCTGAACTCAGAGTTTATCTGCATGGGGCACTGGGGAAAGTCAGGTGAGTCATCTGAGGGCATCCAGTGAAAGTGGATTCACTTCACACCTTTAGCTGACTCTTATCTATTTTCCCCAATGCCATTATATACACAAACCCTAAGCCAGACCAAAAAAAAAAAAAAAAAACCTCTTAGGCAACCTGAGCACTGAAGCAAACATAAAAAGGTCAGAATTGGACTTGCCAAATTTGTCTCTGAACTCATGCTCTGCAACCACGTGAGAAACTGATAAAGATCTCACCAGCCACTGGGACAGCAGCAGCATATGAGTGCACTTCAGGGCACTTTCTCAAAGTCATTGAGTTTAAAGTGAAAAAGTGCAGGTTGGTCGATCCAGGCAAGGGTAAGAATGAGTATTTCACTTTGCAAGCTGCCAGCTGGGGCAGAGCCTGGGATCTGGAGAGCTCAGACAGCCCCTGTGCAGGCGATCATACGAGGAATCAACCCCTTCCTGTGCTCGCTGTGCGAGGAACCCACCGGAACAGCACCGGCACAGCAGCAATACAGGGTCACTGCTGCTCCAGCCCGGGCTCCAGCTCTGAAACAGCCACAAGAGCAGCCCCTCCATCCTGGGTCTTGCAGAGACAGCACAACGGAGTAAGTCCCCTGGATTCTGCAGTAAGTGGGTGGGAAGTAGTAGGAGTGCTGGTTGGTTTCTCCAGTTGGGACTGACATGCAGCAATGCTGATGGTGTCCCGGGCAAAACTTTGCCCAGGATACAGGAATCAAGGCAATGTCAGCTGTGATCAGAGTGCTGTTGAGCCTGAACACTCATCTGGGGCCAGAGGGGACCCAAAGCAATCCATCAGGACCAAGTGACCGGAGGAGACCGGAATAAGGCCAAGGAATCACTACACAAGAAACAGTGCTGAGGTTTTCCTGGTCTGTCCTGCCACCTGTGCCTGGAGCCGGGAGCAGGCGGAGGGAGGACCACAAGACAGCTCTAGGCTCAGCTCTGCCAGGAATCTGCAGAGGACAAGCAAGCCTCTCCATGTGCCCCCTGCTCGCCCAGCTGTGCAGTCAACCATGCAAACCAGTTCTGATCCAAAGTAAGGGTCTGCAGGACCCTCCAACTAACAACAAACCAACTGTCTCTGCAACTCCTGCTGTTACACAGCATCGGCTGTTCCTTTTGTGAACTCAAGCTTTAAGCAGCTGACTCATCTGAATGCCCCCGGCTATCTTGATTGTTATCAGCATCTCATCGCAGCATCAACAAACACCAACTGCAGGCTCAGAAATTCTCATTTCCCCCCTGTGTTCAGAGAACTCATTCATTGTGTGTGTAGGTACAGATACCTTATAACAGTGTGGACTGTTCCCTTTCCAGTATAGGGAGAACTGAACCAGTGCCTGGTTTTGACTGTTTGAAATCCGAATCTGCTTGGTGAAATGGAGAGAATAGGTCTGTACCCTTTTCACATAACATATGCTTATTTTGTAAGTGAAATTCTAATCCAATCTTTTTCATAGAACATTTCGTTCAACCACACAGAAAACCATTCTTCCCATCTGTGCCTCTATTAGGAACACCCAGATAATGCAGGATTCAGCTGGAGAGTCTTATAATCTCACAAACTTCCAAGCTACCTTGATGTCAGCATGGAATTCAAACAGCTCTTTCCCAGGCAAGCACAGGAGCTGCATAGGTGCAAAATGCATAACCTAAAATAAGAAGAAAAGATGCAAAACACATTTCATTTCAAGGAATTATTTGTATCCTGAAAAAAATTAGGCCCCTCATTTTGTCAACCACATGCCTTTGCCCTCAAAAAGCACAGAAGTGAGGCTACTAAAGGACAATATTGTGACCATGAGCATGACCAAGGTATCAGATAAAGTATTACACAGAAATATCTGGTGGCAGACTCATTTATTTATTTGAGGTGGTACCTGAGAAAAGGGGCTGACCTGAGAAAAGACACTGACCTGCAGCCTGTGGAATTCATGTTCTCTTACTTGAACCCAGCTGACTCATCCAGCAAGAATCATGGCACTGAGCAGGACTCCCGTCCAAAATGTGAGGCCTGGCTTCTGGTTCTAGCTAGGCTAAAACAGTAGCCAAAGCATTTGCTTTCTTGGGTCTGTTTCCTCTCCACTGATTATACAGGTGCAATCACAGGCACAGTCCCCTGGAACAGGACAGGCTATAGAACAGTGCCCACTGTTTTGAATGCCACAAACACCTCAGTAACATTAACACACTCACAGGACCCCATGTGGTAGCACCTTGTTAAAAATAGGAAAGAGGAAGAAGGATTAAAAATAATTTGCACAAAGCAAAGGAGCAGCCCTAAAAACAGGCCACAAAAGCCCTTTCAGCGCTCTGCTCTAACCAGTGGCTCACAGCAGCAGGGACTGACTGCAACAGAGCTCCTGAAAAGCAGTGGATGTCAGAAGGATGACAGGGATGGGAACGAGCACCTGGCTGGCAGCTCCATTCTGCAAATCCCACCCTCACAGCTCACGGGTTATGGGGCAGTCTCAGCGCCAGCCCCGTTTGCAGCAGCTTCCGCCCGGAACAGCTGCTCCTGCAGAACCCCGTCTGCGCTGCTGAGGGACCGCGGGTTTGCTTATAACAGAAAAGGAAATAGTTTCTCAATGCATTGCTAAACAAACCCTGCAAAACAGGACCCAGCACAAGCCAGCAGAAAAGCGTAGAGGCAAGGTTATGCTGGAGGGGGGAAGCCTTAAGAGAAATTAGTAACTACGAGCACAGAGAGCTAGAAGGGTAGGGAGAGATGGAACACCAGATGGATGGATTTTCCTTTGAACTCTCAGTCATGCCTGAGGCTGACACAATAGCCACTGCCCAAACACTACAGTATGTTATTTCTGCTTTGTCAGATGATGCAGACAGCATCATTTCTGGGTCACTTGGAGGCCACATACCACTCCTTTTCTCTCCTCTCCTCTCTTTTTCACACTCCTAGCAACTGAGGCTGTAAACATTCAGTTGAGGTCTTCCCAGCTAAGAGTGGGAGGATGAAACTGCACAATCAAGGAGTTCCCTATGCCTGATAACATGATTCTCTTAAAAGATTTCATCCTACTGAGGCATCCAAGCTTAATGCAGCTACAGGAACAGGACTCTGCTTAAGTATCAGGGATTTCACACACGCTGAACACTAAAAATGAAAGTCCTCCCCGTTCATTTACAACCTGAGGACATGCAACTGCAACAGAATGACCGAGAGCATTCTGCAAGACTCAGAACTGTACCTGCCATTTGCTGAGCACAGCCCTGCTGCTGCCACATCAGATCTGCAGCTCTGCCTGCTCTCATCTCACAGCTCTCTCCAGTGCTCAGTGAGCTTCTTTACCTCAGCCATGCTTCATTAGGCTGAGCTGTATTTCCCTACGGGGCACAGGAACTTCCTCTTACACCAAGCCTATACTGAAGATATTGTTACTCCAAACCGACCTACAGACCTGTTGAGGTTTCCCATCCATCACGAAATTCATGCATGGCCATTTAGCAGACTCATAGATTTACCCTGCTATGAAGAATACTTCTGCCCAAGCACAGCTCACCTCCTGTCTCACTCATTGAATTTCTTCTCTGGAGTCCCCAGATCCTGTACTTGGTCACATGTAGCCAAATCTCCAACAGGTCAAACGAACTGGTGACCATCACAGAGAGTATCACCATCAGTCCAGAAAACGGTCCGTAACAGCTCAGGTTTCACAAAGCCCAGTTCAACAGAGTCTTAGCCCTCAGCTAAGGTCTTCAACAATAGTTAACATGCATCTGTCAGAGAAGGACTATGGAGAAGTTTCTGCCTTTGTCAAGACACCAGAAAGGATCTCCTGAGATCCCTTCCAGGAATTCTGCATCGTTTGAGACACTGACCTGCATCATAACAGCACTGACAGAAATCTGGAGAGCCTCAAGAAATCAAAGACTTCCATCTCCCCGCCCCAAGCAAAAATCAGCCCTGAATACATCTTTCTTGACAGCTGGGGAAATGTGGGCTCAGATCTTTTCTATTTGTTGCAGGCTCCTAAGCAAACCCCTGCAGGCCAAATTCCCTGAGCCCTCACCAGCGTGTTACAAACTGACATACTTGGGTGGTTCTGCATCTGAGTGTGGGCAAGGCTCAGTTCCTGGTTAGTTAAGAGTGTACCCTGTGCTACAAGTCTGTCAGGTGCTCAGATCCCAGTACCACACAGGCTTCTGAAAGCACTGCGGGTAAACAATTACTTGTCCAACTTCTCTGCTGTAGCCCATAAAGTCCTACACAGGTGAATGCAGCCCAAAGATAACATTAATACTATGCCTCTCTCTACAACTATAATTATTCAGTATCTTCACAAACCCACTGTATCTCTCCTCCCATGAAGAAAACAACTACTCCCCATCCCCTGTGGGCCTTCACAGTGACTGCAGCCAGAAGGTAGCAAGTGACAAGGAGAAAGACTACAGACGGTTCAGAATCTGGAAAGCACCAGGCCATACTGTGGAGATGGAAGTTGTGTTACAACTCATGGATCTCTCTGTAAAATTCAAAAGTTAAAGTGCCTTTAGAGAGAATATCCTCCACTAATCATTCTCACATACCTGTAAAAGAACTCTCAGGTACATTTGACTGATGGCAGGGGACGTGGAAATAAAGACACTGACAATCTGCGCATGTGCAAATTTACAGCTCAAATAAAGTAGGAGAGTTTACAGCAGAAAATATAAAGCCAGACATTTCCTTTGGCAAGGTCAGGAAGGGAATGACTAATTGTGAGTCCCCGTCATATTCCTGCACTTCCCCTTCCTCATTGCAAGCCTCGTTCTGCAAGGTCCTGAGCACCCACAGCTCTCACAGGCAGTGAGGTCTGAGGGGAACACCTTCATGCCTGGCCTGGACACTCCTTGTCCATTCTGACAGAATTGAGAGGCCCTGAAGGAATCAAGCTCCTTTAATGGAGCAGTTTACTGCCCAGGATGCTGTCCCTAATCCCAAAGGGGTTTTCACATTTCTCTTCCCTTTGCCTTCCCAACCATCTCCCTTTTGTCTTACACATTTCTATTTCTGCAGCCTCAATAAAATCCATGCACAAACCTCCACTCTCTTCCACTCCCTCATGTACTGGCTGGGGAATGAGACAGATTAGCAGCTTGTTCTCTGCACCACTCGAGCTTATTAGCAGACCAAGGGAAGGAAACAAAACACAACAAAATCAAATCCTTTGCTTATTTGACTCAATTATTTGAGCACTTCAGGAGTTCCACCTTCCCCTCCTCCCCCTGACATACACAGTTCCAGAGACTGCTGCTGGGCTGGGCTTTGGGGAAGAGGTTTATACAGAAAAATGTTAAGTCTCTGTAGGAGCAGGTTGCAGGTCTTGGAGCTGAAGACGTTCTGTCTCTGCACCCTGGGAAATCTTTGCTAAGAAACCTTATTCTGTGAAATGCTCCAAATTATTGGCTTTCTGCTAGAAAGAATGGAGCTATTTTGGCAAGGACTGGGGTCACATTTCTCTTTTCACAGACACTGCGTGAGAAAGCTGCCATGGCTCACTGCTCACATTTTGTTTTTCCAAAAAACTCTTTGGGGCTCTCTCTTACTGGTTCACATTTGCCCAGAGCAACCACGTGGGGTTTCTATCGTTAGCTTAAGTACAAATACAGAATTTGTAGTGGAGACACCTGAACCCAGATTCCTGTCCCACAGAACGTTTTTTCTTGAGACTCTGAGGCTTTCAGCTAAACCATATTGTGCCCCCTTATGAAGTGGAGGAAAATACAGTTGCTGACCCAGTAATAGTTGTATGAGAAAAAATACAGAGGTGACTGATAAGCAGCCATAAACCAGCCAGTTCTGCCACAGCTACTTGGCATCATACAGCAGCCTGGAAAGATTTTAATCAACACTCGAAAAAAGACCACAAATGCAAAGATAACAAACTCCAAGCTCAGCATCTTTCAGGCAGATACAATATCCATTACTTTTGTGAATTTCCACATAAACTTCACACAGCACATTTGTCTCTGTGCCTGAGCAGAACAGGAGGTGAGGACTGGGTCCTCTTTGCTTGTGTTTGTTTAAGACAAGTTTATTGTCACCGTTTTCTAAAATCAAGGCTTTTCCATGAAAGTGATTTAGACAAGTTTCTCATTTGCAAAGCATTCTGTGAAACCAAATTAAAGTTCTCAAACCATGTTTTTCTAATAAAAACCTGCATTTAAAAACACTTCACTTCTGCATTAATGTACAATGGAAGGAAATGTACAGGATCAGAGTTTAAGCAATTTTCTTGTGTGTCCAAAAATTACTTTATGCAGAATTTGTGAAAAATCTAAGCCTGACTTTTCACTCCAGTTAGGGACTGGAAAAGGCCTTTAGAGCAGGAAAGTGCTCCAATTATCTGGTGGAGAAAAGTTGAGCAGGCTCAGGGTTCAGGGTTTCAGCTCCCCCTGCTCAGAGCAGGAGGGACTCACTGCCCTGAGCCACAGCAAACGACACAAAAACCTAACTGCTTAGGAGAAAAGAAAAAGCCATTGTAACAGCCTGTGTGCTACTCTGTCATGGAAATACTCCCCTCCTAAGGAGCAGGGAGAACACAAAGGGATTCTGTGTTGTATTTCTGTGCCTGCGAACTGACAGTTCTGAGTGCTGGATACAAATTCCTGCCATAAGAGCTGAGATTTTTTTTACTGCAGCCAAACAGCTCTTCATCAGAATGCAAAGATCCCTCATGCTTTTGTCAGACTCCTTTCATTTACTGTGCTTCATCTTGATCTTTCCCAAAGGAACATGGATAAGGTAGGCATTACTGACAATCCTGAATTCCCAAGGATGCTTTAGAAAACTGCAGTGCCACACCTGTGCAGTGAACACTCTAAATACCATTGGTACTCTAGCACATCTCCTGCCAGGTCTGATATAAAACACTATTAGTGTTTTAACTAATTCTTTCTACAACACTCCTCCAGAGTAACAAGGCCAGAAACACAGTGAAGGCCTGTAAATGATAAGGGATCCAGCAGTGCTGCAGAGCTTCTTACCTGTCTCACAGGCACAAAGTCAGTGCCCACACACAGCTTTCCTAACACTTGGCTTGTTTGAAAATAGAGCACATCAGCTCTCCTTCCACAGCTCAGCTGGTCTGAGGATTTCCACAGATAAAAAACTTGTATCTGCTCAGCCATCACGGGATGAGTGAACAAAATTCCCTAAGTGCCAGCAGTCTTGCTTTAGAATCAGCTTCTGAATCCAAAATGCCTTAAACAAAAAACTTTCTCCCTCCATCCTTCCTTCATAGTCATATTTCTGTTTCGTGTTTTGGCAAAGGGAATTTATAAATTCAACTAGATTATTTACAGTATAATCTTGAAAGTGCAAGCAATTAGCAGCACATTATTATTAGCTTTTCAGCCGTGATCTGATTCCAAGAACATTAAAATTATCTGAAACTTCCAGATGCCCTGATTTCCCAGAATGCTGGATCAGGTCCTGTCTGTGCTGCCTGTCACCCCATCAGTACAGCTGACATTAGAGCCTTGTGCTCAGTTAGGTTACACACACGAGCATTTGGGAGCTCACTACAAGCAGTTTGGCTGCCCAGGCTGCTCCTCAGCCTGGTATTCCACACTCTGGAGTTCATTTCCATGGCCTGCCTGCAAAAACCCTGCCTGTCCAGTCTTGCCCCTGCCAAACTGCCACTGCCAATCATTTTCCTCTGATTGAGAAGAGAAAGGGAGAGAACTGAGCACAGTCACCTGAAAATAGGAAGCTGTAGCATTACTCACTACCTTGAGGACTTGCCTGGTCTTCCTTTTTGATTACTCAGCAGATGCTCTTCAATCAGCTACTCAGTTTTAACATGCACCTGCCAAAACCCAATTCTGCAGGACATGCATCCACCCATGCATCCAGAATTCAGCAAAGCCCCTCCTGCCCCCCCCCCCCTCCTGCAGGGAGGACAAACGTGGCATTTGGAATAAGCCTCACTGCTTCAACCTGAAAAGGCATCAGACCCAGCTCAACAACCATGCCGCTCATTCCTCTGCCACAAGCTGCTATGTGTAAGGGCAGGATTCCCAAACGTTCTATTCCTGAGTTGTTTTTGAGGTCAGCTGCAATAAAAAAGGGCAAATATACCAGCCCCATGAACGAAAAATGCAATTTTTAAAAACACCAGAGTTCTTACATACACTAGTCCCCAGTGCCAAGGCTCTGTGTTCTGTTCTTGGGATGAGACTCAGAAAGTGGANTCAACTATAGGAAATTGCTTAACTGGAATGTGGCAACCTGCCACATTCTCTTTTAAAACAGCAAAACAGCTTTATTTTAACAAGCTGCTATGAGATTGCATTTTGGGATTGTCAGGAAGAACAAAATACACTAAAACCCCACTCTGTTCAAAATGCTTTGAACCTGTAATGCAAGCTTCCTTAGTTCAGATTTTAAGAGGAAAAAAGAAAAGCTTTGGTATGTTCTGCCACGCAGTCGGATCAGAGATTTTCAGTTTGCTCATCAGTTTTGGAGAATGCTCCCAGAGTGCTGTGTACAGGCACTAGGGCACAACATACAGGGCTGAAAAATCTGTGCATGTAACTGAGATTCAGCTGCCAAGTCAAGCAGGTCACCCACAGCTCAGCTCTAGCAGAGACTCCTAAAACAGTTAAAAAGTAAAATGGAGTCAGTGGACTGTAGGAGCTTTCTTTATCTTCCCTCCAGGACTGGGGATGCCATTTGTCACACAGAATCACAAAGTTTGCTTCCCTGGTCAGCTCTCCTTCCTTCTCAGCAGACAAACATGTAAACCCACCCAGCATCAGTCCAATGCCCCCTCTCTCTGCAGTCCCATGCTCTCACAAAATCAGGAAAGTCAGTCTTGGGCAAACCTCTGGGCAGCATCCCTGACTTCCAAATGCAGGCAAAGGCAAGGGAGCAGAGTCCAGAAGGTCTCAGACATGCCTCCCATCAGGAGAGCACTCCCAGTATTCCCAAACCTACTCCCATGCAACACCACGAGTAATCACATCTCCCACTTGGGCTACAGGACAATCATCACAGCATTATGAATTTATCCGATTTTTCCAATTATGCCTGAGGTATCCTCAGCTTCAGTATCACTTCTCCAAACACTCCTGATTTCCCAGTGTAGAAATACCCACACTCTATCACTTTACTGACTGCAGAAGGCTAAAGATTCCTGAGACTGAACACAGTTTGAGAGATTCACTGCTATGCAATTTGGAACAAGGGAGTACAGCATTCTGGATAGCCAATCACCCTAACCCACAGAAGGGACTTCCCTGCAGTGGATCATAGGTAGAAAATCCTATTTGAAAGCCCAGGACCATACCACTGATGGAGTCAGTGTTATCACAATGAGAGTGAAGGAGTTTGAAGAAGTTTGGGTTAAACATGGGATGTGGCAAAAGGCTGTGAAGCAGATGATGTTGCAGAAAGGCTTTATTTATAGCCTTTTTCCTGATTTTGTTTTGAAGTTACTGAGGTGAGCTCTGTGTTTTACTCTGCTGCAAAACTGCTGTTCACTTGCTGGGTGTCTTTGACTGTGTGTTGAATGAGGTTTTGTACTGGACTAGCTCTTCCTTCCTACTTCCCTGCTACTCTGCAGGGCCACAGACTGAGAGAGGGAGGCAACAGGAAGAGCAGGAGTGTAGGAGTTGCCTTTACAGAGACAAAGCAGGATGTGACCTCTGTTCCCTAAACAGGGCACAAATGGACAGATCACAATATCCAAGCTGGTGTCCCCCTAGACTACAGCAAGGACCAAAGTGAAGCTGTTAATCTTGGGTTAGAAACTAAATTTAACTACATCAGTGACGCTTTGTAGGAGGAACTTAAATTACTAACAAAGCAAAGAAGTCAAATTAGCGACTGTTCTCATGGATTCTTGCTAAACTAAGCTCAAACACTCTGGTACTTGATGGAGCTTCAGTTCTGCTAAACCTTGATCTTACAAAGTGTTGGTGCTGCTGCTGCCTGAAAGCATCCAGCTCCCACAGCCTTGGTGCTCTGCTCCCATAGGACAAAGTGTGTGGAAACCTGTGTGACCTGTTTGTCCAGCTCAGAGGCTCCCCTTCCCCACTGGCTGTGCTGCCCTACTAAACTCTGAGTGTAACAGCCTATGACACCATGAGCTGCCTGAGCCCCAGCACACTGATTACCAGCTGGAACAGGCAATCAGAGCCAATTACCACAAGTTAGTCTCATCTCCAAGCACAGGTAGTGAGGGGTGCAAAGTGTCTTTTCAGCCTCAAATCTTAACAAAAGGTTGTATTAGCATGCAGCAAAGTACAGTTGAGGGAGACTTTCCTGCTACTAACTCAGTGCTCCATCCTGGCTATAGTTACATGTGAATTGCTGCTGTTGGGTCTGCACAAACACCAGAGATGCTGCCCCAACACTACAAGAGCATACTCTAAGGATAATTATTCACCTAGTTCAGCCCCTTTAATCTCCAGTCTAGGAGACCACACCAACAACTTCTGAACGTGTCTGCCTTCAAAGCCATGGCCTTGGGTGATCCTGTCTATGAAGGACTTTTAGCAGTATCCTAGATAATCAGAAAAAAGGCATTGCAGTGAGGATGACTACCTGGGTTAGCAGTGGCTTGGATGGCTGAACCCCATAGTTGCTACACTGGCATAATAGAGCAGGGTTGTGACTGCTCAGGCCATGCAAGGCAGAACAGCCACCTCTGCCAGGCCCACTGCATTGTGAGGGTCAGCCCAGCATGGTCATTCTGCATTTGTTTTATTCAGCTCTGCCTTAGCCCAGAGTTCAAACACACACTGAGGCAAAACTAAGAACTGTACTCAATACAGCTCTACAAAGGGGAGCTTTCACTGCTGGTTTAGAGCTTAATCCTCCTTGTATGTCTTTTTCTACTGAAAGGAATCTTACTTAGTTCAGTATGGATGTCTGCTGAGCAGTTAGTTCAGTGTGGATGTCTGCTGAGCAGTTCAGTATGGATGACTCCTGAACTAGCTTCTTGCAGTGCTTCTACTCTCGCCTGCTTTTCCTGTTTAGTTGAAACCCTTGTGTATGAAGCTAAGTAAAACTGACCTGTAGGCTGTTTATGCTTTCAAAGGGTATATGTTCTGTGCTGGAAATGAGTACCTCGATCCAGCCTGACTGTACTACAATAATAACTGGAAATGAACTCTGGACCATCAGTTCCCAGCCACTCTGGGTTAGATCATATTGCATAAGTGATAGCCAAGCCTGGGGGAGGGGAAAGCTCCGTGTCTTCTGCCACAAAGGTGAAGACCCTCCTACAGCTGCACAAAGCAATGGGAGACAGCGAGAAGAAAACACTTCTGGGTTCCACAGCAGCTGACAGTAAAGGGACCAGTTTATAAAGCCAACTACTATATGGTTTCACTTGAACTTGAACCTTGAGACTAGCAGATAACCTGTCAGGAGTGTGCTCCAGATATCCAATCCAGATAAGCAATGCTAAGGCTCCCTTTGTCTCCCAGCAACAGCTGTGTGAGAATGACAGCACAATGCAGGTGCAGTTAAGTCCCTTCCAGTCCTAAGCTCCACATTGTCCAGTCCCAAATACTAAATAAAATCGAGACAACAAGCACTTTCTCTGAAATATGTCTGCCCTAGCTACTTGCCAAGAGAAGTTAGAAAACCATAGCTAGTAGAAACTTCTCATGAATAGGCAGACTGCTTTCAGTTCCTCTCAGTGAGCCTGTCATGTGCTCAGCTTTCACTTGTCAACATTAAAAACTCCCTGCTTGTCTTTGGTCATTCTGGAGAATGAGGAAGGATCAAAGAGCATGGGTTGAGTATAGGCAGTCCTCCCTTTTATTGCAGGGGGAACTGTAGAGTACACAACTTCTCACCCCGATTGTTCCTCCTGAGGAGCCTTTCAAAGCATGCTGACACATCCAGGATTTCTACACAATAAGATTGTAAATTAGTCTTGTCTTTCACAAAAGACTCATAACAAACGATGATCTCCAAGGAGATACACTGACCTGCTAAATTGTCTATTGGTCTCTTGGGGGGTTTCCAGGACCTCTCTGAACATCATTTCCTGAAGTCAAACAACTGCTCTTTCCCGCTGAAAGAATACATGGGTTGAGTAATGGTAGTCTCTTTCCTACATGCAATTCTAGTCTCAGGAAAAGGCTCAAGCACTTAAAAATTCAGAGAAAGACCTTAGGTGTTGGTTCTGGATGCTATGAAAGAGCTGAATGGTTACTGCTGTAAAATTCCAGGTATACTTGGGTAGAGGCAACCTTATACCCCTTCATGCTGGGGCTTTCTCACACTGAATTGGAGCTGAACTGGGAAAAAATCGATGTTGCTGAAGCATGCAATCAACAAGCTGAAAAAAGAAAGGTTATCTCATAGCTGTAAAACTTTCACCAGTCTAAGGGAGAGGTGAAATAAGGTAGAGAGAATCCTTCTACAGTCTAAAAATATCCACCTTCTCAATTTATTATGCTTCGTTATTTAAGTGTTGTTTTTTACTCCCTTGTCCATTCAAAACACACTTTAACATCAGATCAAGTCTAAAGACAGGACAACAGTACTTGTGTTGAAAAGCTGGAGCTTCAAGTGAGGGTCAAGGCCATGCCGTTTAAGGTATTCAGCCTCAAAAGGCACTTATAAAAGAACTGAGCCAGCAGAGACTAGAGCTAAATTCAGCTCTTACCCTAGTTTTAAATTGCTTCAACTCCTCTGTTTTCAGCACAGTCACATTCAGTTTCTACTCCTGTAAAGAAAAGTGGGCTCACATAACCTAACATTTGTCTGATGTCAACTGGACAACCCCAAGGAACATAAGTGGGGTCCCTCAGTCAAAGCCAGCTACACTCTTTGCTACAGATGTCACTTACATGATACCTGTAGCAGACCAAGTGTTCCATCAAGTGATATGGCTGTAAATAATTTACCAGTAACCCCATAACACTTGATTAAAACCTACTGAAAGAAGATCTAATTAAATTGTCTCTGAAAGAACACACAATGATATGATGACTGTGTAAAGGGCAGATGGCAAGTAGAAGCCCATTGGAACACGAGAAAACAATTTAAAAGAAGGTACCTCTACCTGCACTGAGCTGTGGGGATCTCCACCTGTGTGATTCTGTTTGCTCTGGAGGTTATTCCCTCATTCTGCCTTTGGGCATTGAAAGTGACAGCAAGAGTACCAGTTATCCTCACAGGTAGCATTTGGGCACCTGTAAAGAAAGTACCTCATCTCAAGCAAAGAGGTTAGAGAGTAGTTGCTGCATCTTTTAGTGATGAGCAGCAGAGAGCAGGTAAGACTCGGAATGGTGCAAGCCCTAGAACCAGCAGTCCTTTTCATCAAGGCTGCTGAGAGGACTGGTGTTAGCAATCAGGCTGTTAATGACAACAGTACTGGGTAGCCAGTACTATAAAACTTTGCAAGACCAGCAGCTTTAAAGCTGTGTGTCTGCTGTGCCTTGAAATATATTAAACAATAGCTGGAAAACACATTATAGGAACATAAAGACTACCTTGCCACAAGTCATATGTGCTTTGAGATAAAGGAACACAGCTCACAGCAGATTCTCCACATCTTTCAACATCTGAAGAAAAGAGCTCTATTTCTTACCTCAAATCTGAGATATGAACATAAAATTAATATTAGGTAGTTAAGTATAAATCTAGAGTTGCCCCAAAGTTCAAATCAGTATAACCCAGTTCAAAGTTTTGCATGAAACTAAGAACTTACTGAAGAAAACACAGACTTTTTTACTCTATAGAATGAAGTCCATCCCACTTGGGGGAAGAGAATCTATTGCTCATAGACAGGCTTTCAAAGTTAATTACATGTGATTCTGGTGCAGCTACATCAGATCAAAGCAAAGCTGTGCCATGTTATCTGCCCTGACCTCCCAGAAGCTGCAAACTGTTTGCAGTCAGTCATACTGGGATTGCAAAGGGGGAAATTGTTAGATTATCTCAACAGTTCAGAAATTAACACTGTGAAACTCAGCCCTCTTCATGCTGAGTCTCACAACTGCTGCCATGCAGGTTAACCTGTAAAGTACCTTTCCCAGAACACCTCTCATTTAAGGGCAAGAAGGTCACGTGCTGGAAATAGTCTGATCCTTAGACAACATGGCAACGGCCTGTACAGCAGCTTGGGGACCACACTGCATTCTCCCTGAAAACAGGGCTTCTTAGAGGAAAAACTCAAGAGTTAATTTTTACCAAAGAAATTACTATTTCTTACTGATAAATTTCAAAATCTCTCGTGCCTCAGGGTGGCTCTCCAACTTTTCCAATGTCCTCTGTCTCAGAGTTTGAGGTCAGATAAATCTCAGAGCACGGAGAGGCTGAAGGCTCAGCACTCAGAAGAACTCTGAAGAATTCTAGCAATGCAGAGACTTTCAGAGCTCACTGATGCTGCTCCCACACTACCAAAGCTCTGTCAGGAAAACTGCCACAGACCATACCACTAATCCACCCTGCAAAATACAGTCTGAATGTGGAGACTTTCTTCTTTGCAGTATAAAGGGGCCATGCCTGGAATGGAAGAGACCTCTTGTCAGGAACACAGGAAGACCAAAAAGGCTGAGCCAGCCTATTTATGTAGAGGATCCATAAGGAGTGAAAGGGAGAGGCAGGGATCAGACCGTGCATTTCCTCACGTGTTTCCCCTTCCCCCTGCACCTTGGTGTTACAGCTGCAGGAAAGATCCAGCCAGAACAGTGTAAAATTGCTGAGTCAGGCTATGGCTGTGGGGCCTCAGAGAGGCTGTCGCAGTGCTCGGGCCAGAGGACAAAGCTGAGCAGCTGGAGACACTGCAGGACACAGACAGACAGGATGCAGCCACTCAGGCACAGGCAGGAGTCACTGGGCTGAAGGTACATCATGGAGCCCTGCCTAGGGAAGATCAAGAACCAGAAGCATTTTGCATTAAGAGAACTGAAAAGAGGATGCAGGTTAAGCCTAGTAAAAGGATTTAGCTAGTCCTGGCTAAGTCAGCAGAATGAAGGCAGCCAGAAACAAGCACGAGTGTCTCTGTAAACTTCCCAGCAGGCTCGAAGCTCTTCTGACGCACAGCAGTAGTCTAACAATGAGAAAAATATCCTATTTTGACACAACAGTTCGAAAGGACACACTGAAAAACCTGTTAATAAAATGCTACAGGCAGTATCTGCCCCTTCGTTAAAGAACCTGGCAAAGGCACTTGGACTGGACCACAGAGAGGAGCTGCAGGGAGCACCCTGACAGTGCCACAGACTCCAGCTCAACCACTGCATCTGTTGTCAACACACTCACTGCTCACTCCACTGAAGAAATGGACTCTCCTACCTTCAATTTGAAATCTTACATTTGAGATGTCCATTAAATTCAAAGCTCTTTGCCTCCAACCCCAAACTAGTTATTCTTGGCGACTGAGGCAATTTGAATAGCACAGTAGAAAAAAAATAGGGAAAGAACATATCAGTGGAACTGGAACCCACCTTGGCAGCAGAATACTGTTGCAGATTCAGTTTCCATAAGAATCAAAAACTAAATACTAGTGTCACCCTAGCAGAAGTATTCAGCTAGCTCTTGCTAGGTTAGCTACACCTCCAGTTACAGATTGGCAGGTGAGAACTGATAAGGCCCACTTAGTTAGAGGTAAATAGGTAATTACTGCTACAGAGGTACGTTCAACATCATTACAGAAAACATCTTCTCCCAAAGCAGGATTGTATTTCCTACAAATGCCATCTCAGCACAAACCCAGGCAGTGTTTCAGTCCAACAGCTGAAGACCCAGATCACAGGAGCTCTTCTTTCTCCTTCCAAACCTGAGTTTCCAGAGACTCCTCTCAAGTCCCTAGCCATGACAGCCAGTGGCCCAGGAATTTATGGTACACTGAGCAGCGTCCCACAGAAACTCTGCCTCATTATACCCCGACAAAATGCCACCAATACAACAAACAATGCTTAAATCAGGGCTGCAGCAGAGAGCCAGTGATTCTACAAATATTACACCTGACCCACAAAGCAAGACCAAACCAGTTTCAACAAACATAATATCCCTGTCTGAATGCGAATGGGTATGACAAGCCCTTTGAGATCTACTCTGGGGTTTCTCCCAGCTTAGTTGTGTGAACTAATGCTAAGAGTCTTTGGTGTTTGTGCTCACACTGGCTATTCCAGAGCTCTTCCACACACCCTTCTGTTTCACAGGAAAAAGAAAGAAAAACCTGAAACCTTTCTTCTCCCAAAGGGAGAAGGCTGAAGGCCTGTGGAGACCTCCCCAAAGAGATCAGTCTCCTTAGAACAATACCTGTGGATTTTAGTCAATTGTTACCTTAAAACAAGGGAGGATAGTCAAGGGCATAGCTTCCAGAATTCACTAAAATCAGAACAAAACACTGCATCTGATCTGCACTTAGAGAATTTGATACTACTGGCTGATGCTGGTCTGAGGCACTCAGAACTGTCCCAATAGAATTTATGGGAAATTACAGTTAAAAGGCTTCATAAGAAATGCTTTACTTTGTGCAAAGTATCAGTTTTGGTGAGAAAGACAAAGGGCCTGTAAGCTGAAATGTTTTGCCTGGCAGATGAAGAACAGTTTCTAAGAAGGAGACATTTAAAAAACTCAGGAAGGTTTAAACAACAAAATCTCACTACTTTAGCTTATTTCAGAGGAGCTACGTAACTGTATCCTAAAGCAGGACTTAGTCCTCTAGCTTACTCTAGAGGCAAAAGGAAAACACTGCTCTGGGAGACAAAGAAGTGTTGCTAGAAAATTCCCCATACTTTAAACATGGGTAGGAAGCAGGTGTGCAGAGGTTCTCCAAGAACTCTGGAGGAAGCATAAGGGGCAAGGACACACATCTCATGACTGCACTTACTGACAGACCCATTCACCTCCCCTATCAATACCTTTTAGTGGTGATGCCTGGCTAAAGTTCTCAATCTGTACAACATACTAATTATTTCTTCTCTCCAGTTCATTCAACATCATTAATAACTAAAAATAAAACAGCACTGGAACCTGCAGGCCTTAACAACATTGCACATAGAGCAGCAATGAGGAGCTCAAGTCTTCCTTTCCAAATTTAGATTGCTTCAAACAGAAGCAAAAGTTCTTTGATACATCAACAAACCCACGTTCTAGAAGCATGCAAGGAGTAGAACTGGGCAGGAAGGTGCTTGCCTGCCCTGCTAAACTTACTTGCAAAAGGCTTCTGAAGATTTCCACGGCCCCAGCCCCAAGGCTCCTGGCTGCATGCTGAACACTGGGGTCAATGACATGCCCTGGCAGCATCAGATCAGACCAGATCAGAGTCTAGATCTGCTGCATCCCAGCAGCATTCCTCAGTGCCATGATAATTGCTGCTCTAAAGAGGAGCTCACAGCTTCTGCTAGTAGATCTCTTCCATGTGGGATAACTACTAATCATCCTATCAGAGGCATCCCATAGTTCCAATCAAAGCAGGATTCCTTACTCTGCTGAAGCGTCCCGTGACTCCTCTCTGTTTCCCCAAGATGCACACAAAACAGATTCTCTCACTAGGCAAAAAACAAATGAGAGACCTGGCCTCTGTTCACTTTAGAATACATACAGAAATGACAACTACATTTAACTTTAAAGCCAAAGTTATGAACAGTCTTGAGCCTCAGATGCTAAGTCCACTGAGATTTGGATCTTCCATCTACTTACAGCCCCAACAGCTCAGACTTCAGATAGAAGGATGAACATCAGACATCTATGATCAGCCTGGGCTATGATACACTCACACCCAGAGAGAGCAGGGCTTCAGCTAAGGTTTGTGTTTCCAAATCAGCAAGGCTCCAGGGTTCAGTTTAAACAGGTCATGCAGAAAGCAGGTTTACAATGCAGACATTGAGCTCAGCCATAGAACAGGTGACTGTCACCTAGCACAGGTTCAGGCACCAATGATTACTTCACGGTCCTCGGAGCGTGTACAGCAGGAGTACAGCTGGCTGGGACATGCCTCTGGGATCTGTACATGGCACAGGAGCTCCACACAGCTCCAGCTCAAGGCAAAAGACCTCTCCAACCACCTGTATACTTTGGTGCTTCACAGCTGTCCTCTCACATTATAAGCAAGACAGAGTTTATCTAGTTTGAAATGGGACTGATCCTGTCCTAGATCCTGGGGGCTATGCCAGTGAGGACTGACTGCAGGAAAAGCCAAACCAGAATGCCAAACTGTTTCCTAATCGTGTTGTGCTAGTCTGACTGGGTGCAGACTCCCACCAAGAAGCAAGAGTGCCCACAACACTTCTATGCACAAGTGCTCACAAGTTATGTCTTGGAAAAACGCCTCATTTCTTTACAAGCAGGTGTGTTTCCACATTCAGAGAGCCACTGTCCCCCTGATTTGCCTGCTGTGGCAACCCTGTGCTGCTGGTAAGCACCAACTGTGTGGGATTGCTCCACAGGAGTGAGAAGCGAGCAGGGAGGGAAGTCTGAAAGCCGGCTGAGTCAGTATCACTGGGCGGTGCCACCTATACATCACTCTGTGCCTCTCACCACAGCAGTAGTCCAGGCAATACATTCTCAAAGCCCCAAAACAGTGAGAGAGAGCCAGGACTGCTCTCAGTACCATTTTCCCTTCATTAAAAAAACCCCAAAAAACTCTATAAGCTGAAGATGAGGATAAGAAATCTTAGCCTTAAAGGAAAGATGAAGGTTTATCCCTCAAGTATCTGATAGATTACACACATTAAGTTGAAAATACCATTTTAAGCATAACTATTCCCTAAATAATTTGGTGTGTCACATGACTTCTTTGTTAAGTGTTCCTATTTCCAAACAAACCAGGTGATAAATTTGTGTACCCCCCCCATGCTGACTCATAGCTGTAAATCTGTCGCTGGCACACAGCTGGACCACAGGTTGGGGCTTTCCTCGGGTAAAATGCAGTTCACAGCATTTAAACTTGAGTAGCAGCCCGAGTTCTGTGCAGGTGGGATCTGTTGGTCACATCCAGGAGTTTAGCTGGATACAGCTGGGGTTCACATTGGTTACTTCCCTGATAAGATCAATTCCGTGCATGCAATAAGGATCAGAAATCCTGTGTGGAGACTGAGGCACCACAGACCGTGGGCTCCTGTTGGTGTGTGCAGGCACAGACAGACAGAGCTCCCAGCTCCAGGCTCTGCTGAGCTCCTTTACTGACCTCCAGTGCTGAGAAGGGTCTCCAAGCTGACTGCATGAAGATGAGCAGAAATAACTGTTTTACCATAATGCAGTGACCAGACAGGCAATCTTAGAGAGGCAAAGGCAGCACAAAGGCTTACTCTGACATTTCTTGTCTTGCTTCCCAATCAGTGCATCATAGAATCCAACCCAAGGTGAGAAGCACACAGAGCTTGACAGAAAAGTGAAGAGTCGTATCTTTATGTCAATGATAACCTGCTCAGCAGAGCTTGTCCTGGGAACTCTGGCTAAGTTAAAACACTGCTGCTTGCTTTTTGTGTCAACGTTTATACCAAATCAATTGTAGGAAATGTGCTAAGTTCCATTATGATGTGCAAATTCTGATCATATACAGAGACACACTGTCACAAAGGACAGATGTCTACAGACTGGATAATAATACATGGTTCTCCCTTCTTCTAAGTCAAATAGAACCTCTGTTGAGACCTATCTTGTACAAGTGCACAAATTTAAGAAAAAAGAAAGTCCTACAAAAACAGAAGACACCTTTAAGAAAAACAAGTATGTTGCATATATGCAAAAAGTAAGATGAAGTAAGAAACTCTCTTCTTCTCTTACATAAGACCTGCTGGGAAAGGAAGTCTTTTCAGCTGAACAAGGCTCATAAACATGTGGCTACAGGTTGCAGTTTGGCCTGAAATATTCACTACTCCCACTACTTCCAATTTACAAACACACAGCCGTCCTTTTCTTATGCATATCACATGCCCAACTTCCAGTCTGCAAGTGTGGACCATTACAATTCCTCTTCCTCCATGCTTCCTTCCATTTTCAAAGCATTTTTTTCTCCTCAGAGATTGCTTGGTAAGATAAGCCTTTTCTAGACAAATTGCCAAATGAATCGAGATAATGCCAAAGCAAGTTCAAACAGATTTAATCCACAGGTATCATTCAGCCACTGTGAACAACTGATTTGTGCAGAATAGACTGACTTATTTGTGACATGGCACAGCTGGAGCCTGGCTTTCTGATCTGGTGCTCTGTTTTCTGGAGGTGCTGAACAGAAAACATTCCTGAGGAAGAAGTCAACCTGATCTTTGGACACAGGTCAGGAGGGTCTCTATCACAGATTGAATCCAGCCACAGAACCATGAGGACACCTCTTCTTAAAGAGCAGGCAGAACTTAGCAATGTGTGCTACCGCCCCACCCCGACACTCCCACCATAACCAGTCTGGAGGCAGCTGCCATGCCAGGAATACTCCAGTCAGCTCTTATGAGGCAAGAACCGAGGTAGGAAGAAGTTGCATCTGCAATCTAAATCCACTCTAGGTGTTGGTTCACATTGTCCTGCCTCACCTTTGCTGCAGTTAAAAGTGGGGAGCTGAGGGGAAGCTGTCTCACTTAGTCTGGGAATTCCCACAGCTATCCAAACCAGCTGTTTCCAGCAGAAGAGACTGAGAAACCACAGGAATCTTCCCTGCCCACAGGACCCAGGACTTTATTCTCCTCCTCACCTCCAACAGACTGCCCTGAGTTGCAGTTGGAAGTTAGATGTGCTTCACTACAGATGTCTAAGCCCATCATCAAGTTCCCAGCCAGGAAAAATGAATCCAGAAAGATAATGCTTTCACAAAAAAAGAAAAAAAAAACCTGGCTAAAAATATGCTTCTAACTTTGTGAAAGCCATTTAAGAGTCATGCAAGGGATTACTGTAGGGACAGAGGTAAAGGATGACAGAGCTATTTCTTTCCAAGGATGCCTGGAACGACAGTAGATGCTCACCACATGGCAAGACATTTCTTGCTCTCTTACGTATGGGTTCAAATTACCATTATTTTCCATTTCAGTTTTGTAGTCAACTTCAGAAGTGAGTAAACCTGCTAGGACAGAACTGAAAGCACAGACCAGCAGTGGGTAGAAAGAAAAACATTCAAGCACTTATTGGGCAGAACATATAAAACTTTAAAAAAAAATTACCAGACCTTGTGGCATCAGAGAACCCAGTCTGCTAATAACCAAACTAACAGAATCTACTTTCCACCACAGGGAAACTCCCTGCCCTTCTAAGAAACAGCCTTCATACATGTGAAACAGGGTCAGCTCACAAAACACATCTACACTCAACACATTCTTTCCAAGCAATTCCCACAGCCCTTTCTTTCTCCTCCTTTCTGTACTACAGAAAGTTCTCCCTGCACTCATCTGAGCCACAGTGAGTGCTTATCTGTACCTGTCAAGGTCCCAGTTTGAAATCCTTATCTACCATGTGCTTTATTTTGAGAAGACCTTATATGCAAGAGGAATGAGGAAGGACTTAAAGCATTTCAATAAACTGGGAGGGACCTAAGCATGCGCTCAAGTACCCTTGGTTAGGCCGGTGTTCTTGACTTGGCCCCACACACACACACACACACACACACACACACACACACACACACACACACACAATCATGTGGTGTAAGTGACAGCTCCCTGAGCTGTGAACAGGCACGGAGGGAAGCGGTACCAAACAGACCAAGCTAATGTATCTAGTGTCAAGAATAACACAAGCATTCAGATGAATTTGCACTGGTGTCTTAGGCTGTGGATTCCACTCGCCTTACAACTACTTTCAGAACTTTACTGCAGGGCTGTGCTAACCCTGGGATCAGAAATGGCCAGGAGCATGCACTGCTGTCTGACCTGAACTGGTATAGAGACACCCATGTCCACCTCACACCATCCACTCTACACACGGTGCTGTGAGTGTCTGAGTTCAGATACACAAGATTGTGCTCTACGAGAAATCCCTTCACCTGTTACATTCATGGTTTTGACACCAAAACTAGACATGACACAGCTTCTAGAGCTGAATGAGCTATGTATAAATCATATTGTAGAAGCTTCCCGTTTCATTCCCTTGAACAATAACAAGTGAAATCAATACACTGATTTTTGACTTAGTATACCTGACTGGCTTCAAATCACACAGTGCAGCCTTGAACTCAGCCTCAGGAGCTGCTTCTTTAACTTCCAAAATCAAATCCTCCTCCTTCCCAAACTAGTGTTTTCTCTTTCCAGTCTGTTACTTTTACCTATCTCAAGTTTTATCATTTCTTTGTGGCTTTGCTACACAGTTTAACAGTTATATTGATGCAATTAAGTTTTCATAATTCTTTCTCCATGAAAAAGTTTCTGCACAGAAGAGAAGCTGCATGAGGATTCAGACCAGCAGTGTAGATGTGGCTGGCAGGTCCAGCAGCTGCACCACCTGTAGCCACTAACCACCATCCACAGGGCCATTTGATGATGGTCAGGGCCACCAGGGAAGCACAGCAGGCCCTGGATATCTCCAAGCTCCCAGGTGCTGGCTCAACTATGGACTCTTGAGGAGCTGCCTACACAGTGAAACCACCAGTGCCCCAGCTCTGTGCAGGAACAGGCTGTCTCTGCTGACATGATCCAACAGGCAAACATATGTGGCCACACTGGCATTGCTGACACGTGAAACCAAGGCATGGGAGTTACACCTGGTACCTGAGATGGCACTGGGCCCACATCCCTCTGGTGCTCCATGAGGAAGGACAGTTGGGGAAGCAAACTGCAGTCTTGGTTCTGCAGCCACAGCCTGGCACAAGGAGTCAACCACACAACTTGGGCTATGCCTGACATGTGTCTCGGTACAAGCAACTGAAGAGGACAAAGGGCACAGAGTCTATGCCCGTGCCCATGGCTCCACATGTGGGCAGAGATCCAGCACTTTGTTAAAACTCCCACAGAAAACACATACTGGACCGTGCATCAAAGAGATTTTTTTCAGCTAAGATTTTTTTCTAATCATAAATTTTATGATCACCAGTGAATGTGGCACCCATTTGTTTAACCACACAGACGCTGAGGAGGACTGAGTGCACACACCCAACAACTATCACGAGAAACAGCTCTTGTTGCTTTAAGAAGAACCTGAAGATGATAGAAGGCTTTTATCCTTTGTGAATAAAGGTTTCCTTTTAGAACAGGTCCACAAGCAAAACAGTGATGATCATTTTCCGAAATGATGCCGATTGACATTGTTTGGGCATTAAAAAGGCCATCAGTAGGGCTGCCAAGAGCCTCTACAAACATCATTTCATGAAGAATAGCCTTTGGAATGCTATTTGGAGGTGACAGGAGGAAGAAGACAGTTGTAAATTTAGGGAAAAAAGAGAACAAACTAAAAGAAAACACTCCACAAAACAAAACAAACAAAAAACATAGAAAAAAGGCAGAGGAAACAAAAAGGAAGAGCTATATATTTCCATGAGGTTGTGCCAAAAGCTACCTATCACCTATTGTTTCAGTTTTTTTCCCAACCTTCATTTCTCATGTGATGGATTTTGCAGCGGGTAGGTTTGTTACAGTGTTGTGATCATCTTTCTTCCTAAAGGCCCAATACTCTATCTAGCTCCACAGTGCCCAGCACCAGGTAGAGCAAAGGAGCATTACCCTTCACATCAAACTTGAATCAAAGAAAGGGACAGGAGGGGATTGTTTGCTTAGAGCAACACTACCTGCACGGAAGGCAAAAAGAAACATCATTTAAGTATCTAAAGGTCAAATGAACTAAGGAAAAATAAATCTACATTCCCTTTCTTATGCAGAATTATGCACAGATGCAGCTCCTGTCTGAGAGCATCACAACAGCACATGTTTTGTGCGTGAAGAGTTTCGTATATTTCTGAACAGCACATCTCTCCAGCCTGGTCTGCGATGCTGTGTGAGGCACACCAACGGAGGGAAAAGGAGGATCAGATTAGATCAGTGAAACTGAGCCAGGGACAGAGACACAGGCCTGGAGCAGAGGGCAGGAACCATCACGAGTAGACACCAAGGACCTGAGGGAAGGGGGAAAGGGAAAGGGGAGTCACAGCTTCCCAGGACAGCGCCGTGCGGACCCACCTCCCGCCAGGGAGCCTCGAGTCCCCTTCGATCCGCGCCTCACACCGCATCC